>JAGKTI010015190.1:0-20779 GCA_018397915.1 Birgus latro | reverse complement strand
GAGAGAAGCTGCAGCAAAAAACGCTTTGGTGTTATACACTCAGTCTTAAGCTTTCCCTTTGAAGACAATACAACTACAGTCAACCCCAGATACATCTTTAATTTCTTCCGTCATCGACCACAAGTGAACTGAGGTTATCTCACAAATCTACTCACGATTTGCTACAGCTCAGCTATGACTACTATATTATCAATTACAAGTTTGACAAAATGAGGAAGTGAAGGAGCGTTGTGGTATGGATGTGGATGTGACAGGAAGCGTTAGGAGAAACACATTAAGGTGGTTTGGCCATGTGGAGAGAATGGAGAATGAGGGACTGACGAGGAGAGTGTATGTGAGTGAGGTGGAGGGGGAGAGAAGGAGGGGGAGGCCAAGGATGAGATGGAGGGATGGAGTGGAGAGGTATATGAGAGAGGGGGGTGTGAGCTTGGAGCAGGGCAATGAAATGGCGGGGGACAGGGCGACATGGAGGCGATTTGTTTGTGGCCACCCCTTATGGGATTAAGGCGTCTGGCAATAGATAGAAGGGTGGTATAATTCTGACGGAATTTGATCTTCTAAAGCGCATGATGCAACTTCCAGCGTGCCAAGTCTGTACCAAAAAATCTCTGCATGTATTTCAAATGAACAAAAAATAGAATTCGTCCCCATAATGTTGTGTATCATCATGTATTTTTGACTGATTAATGTTATCTTTGATACACCATTTCAGTTTTGAAAGACCCAGGTTCCCTCGTCGCATTTTCTGTTAACCCTGCATGGAGGATAATATTTTCTGATTGGTGCAGGGTTGACAGGTTGAACATTACTAGGACCTGCTGCAGGCTCACCTGACATGACTTGTTTCTTAATCCTGTACAAGTTTTCTTACTCTATTACTTTACTGTAATCATGCAGATCAGTTTACTTAATGTCTTTAAAATGATAGCTGCATCTTAGTGACATGAAGTACGAGAGTCGGCTATGCTTATTTACATTTCAGGTAGAAAGGCGAAAGAGTACTCTAAGCTTCAGGATGATGATTACAATCTTGAACCAAGCAATGACCCTTGTTTATTGCGTATTAACCCCTTCTGCTTTAGTGTTCCTCTCACCTCACAGGACCTCGGTGACGGCCACTAGCCGCACCCGTGAGCAAGTGACGGCCACTAGCTGCACTTCACTCACAGTCCATTAGGGGAACGAGACCACGGTGACGGCCACTAGCCGCACCAGTGGACAGGTGACGGCCACTAGCCGCACTTTGGGGAGGCGGTAGCTCGATCGGTAGAGTTGGCTTGCAGTCCCGAGGGACCCAGGTTCGAATCCTCGCTAGGGCAGGGAATAGTTTAAGGATTTGAATTTCATTAAATCAGGCTTTACTGATCTACCAGAAGACCCACCGACATGTCGTAAAAATACCCCGCTAATACCAATACACCAGTCCTGTATGAGACAGCCCTAGCATGTATTCAATATGGACGGTGGGTGTTAGCGCCGAAGTGGTGACATGTAGAGGTGTATGGTATGTAGGAGGACGGCTGGGCCTTGATAGCAGGCTGTAAAGCCTATGCCCAGAGTCGGACACATAAAAAAAAAAAAACTTTGCCCACAGCCCATACCGGAAGTCGAGCCCCGGTGACGGCCACTAGCCACACCAGCAGGTGAGAGACAGCCACCACCCGCTCTATCCCTGCTGCTCTCAGGACCTCGGCGACGGCCACTAACCACGCCAGGGAGGGAACGAACACCACCCGTCCCTCACCCCCTGTGACTTTCTCTAAGGAGGACATCTCTTGCTCGGCCCACGCCTCCTGTGGCCGAATGGGACATCCCTCCTCGTCTCCCCACAGAGGCAGCCCCCAGGAGGAGCTATGACTGGAGGAGGTCTGGAAAGGCCCCATCATGACCCCTGGAGTACGAGCAGTGCAGCCGGAGCCCAGACGAGACCTTGAGCTGTCGGATTTCCGAAGGAGGGGACGCCGCAGACCACACCTGATGGCAACCCGACCCAGAGACGACCGCAGCCCCAGGACTCCCCGAGGCGCCCCCAGGACCCCGGGGCATGACCTCCCCAGCCCTGTCTGATGGCGACCTCCTCCCCATGGTGGGTACCACTGAGCTTTATAGTATGGAGAGGCTATCTCCGCAGCGAGCGTGTGATTTTGGCCGCCATATTGGAACACCAGCACTCAAATTCAAATACTTTATTTCCACTAAGCACTCATTATTAATAAAGATAAACTCGTCACTTATAATACAAAAACATATATGGATTATGATTTTTTCTGCCTAGTTCAACAAATTATATGGGTTACATATTTAGCCAATGAGTATAAAACAACGCCACAGGTTGCTGCAGTGGAGAACTTACCCTTTATGGCACTAAGGCAGAGAAAGGTAATGCCAGAAAGGGAAAAGATAGCGTGGTATTAACGTTGAAATGATAGTGATGTTGAGGCTGTTTTATGTCGAAGTACTGGTGTTGAAATGATGTGGGAAGTCCTTAGACTATCCATGCCACGAAACCAAATGTCCAGATTGATAAAGGCAGGAAGAAACATGGAGATATCTACAAGAAAGTGTGAACAGAAGAGAAGAGGACATGGAGAGAAAGACTGGAGATAACTGGGCCCCTTTCAGTGGCCTCATTAATGCAGAGATACTGGAGAAGAATCTTCCCGCCGCACCCAAAGGGGCAGTAATGTTACAGAATTAGCAACAAGATACATTTCTTACTTGTGAAATGTAACACCATCTCTCTTCGATGAATTCCTGTGCCCATTATTGTATCCATATGCTGCACAGTGGACCATGGCACTCACTGTATTTTCTAGAATCATCAGCTGCTTTCAAAAACCCACAGAGCGCTCAGTATAAAAACGCTAGCATCAGGCGTGGTGTAACATGGCTGCCGCTACACCAGCACCGCCCTGGCAGCGGCTACATAAATTATGTGGTGTTACCAATGAGAAAGCCTCTCCATACTATAAAGCTCAGTGGTATGCGCAGACAAGCATGTATACTCTCCCTGTTCGGTCCCAGCCCAGAGGACCAAAACTCTCACCGAGGCCCCCGAAGGGAAGTGAAATGCAGAGCCTCGACACACGGCGAAATACCGAAGCTCCCCATCAACCTTACCTGGGCAAGACACCCACCCCAGGAGGAGATACCCAGGGAGCGGAAATAAGCGGCGCGGGCTCCGTACCAGACGGGCACACCTGCATCTCTCTCACGTGCCCCTCTCACACTCAGGTAACTCGCCGCCTAGGTAGGAGTCACGGTGAATTACATCTCCACTGGACCAGACATTGCCATGTTCAGGAAGGGGCTACTCCTCTAGCCCCAGACAGCACCCCAGAGTCGGCCACAAGCAGCCCACTTGCTGCCTCCCTCCCTCAGCCATACCGGGTGACGGTGGTATGGCTAAGGGAGGGAAGCAGCAAGTGGGCGGCTGGTGGAAGACTCCGAGGTGTAACTCCACAAAAGAAGGAATAGTGACGGCCACCTTGCTGCACTCACTCACACCGGGTGACGGCCACCTTGCCGCATGTGGGGAGGAGACAAACACCAGCCACCCTCTCTCTAACTCCACAGAAGGAGGTATAGTGACGGCCACCTTGCCGCACTCACTCACACTGGGTGATGGCCACCTTGCCGCACTCACTCACATCAGGTGACGGCCACCTTGCCGCATGCGGGGAGGAGACGAACACCAGCCGCCCTCGCTCTAACTCCATAAAAGGAAGACTGGTGATGGCCACCTTGCTGCACCTGGGAGACGGCCAGCCTGCCGCTCCACTATAAGACCAAAAAGAAAGGATCACAGCAAGTGCCCTCTCCCTCTCTGCCCACAGAGACGTCATCCCCCTCGACCAGCAGATGGAGGAGGCCTGGCAAGGACCCCTGGTGTCCGGAGTTTGGCCCTCTCCCTCGACCCCCAGTAGCCTCAGCCCCTATCGGACTCTGCCGCCCCGAGCTGCCGCAGCCCTCACCTGACGGAGGCTCAGCAGCGAGACTGCAGCCCCAGGACCAGCCGAGGCGTCCCTACGACCCTGGGGCGAGACCTCCCTAGCCCCCGTGACTAGGGGGTAAAGGCAGGCAGGGTAAAGGCAGGCAAGTGCACCTACTCTCCCTGTTCGGGCTGAGCCCCTAGGACCGAGCCCCGTCCTCAAGCAGAAGGACACACCCTCGACCACAGCCCTCCCATCACTCCCAGATGAGACGACGACAGGTCGGCCTCCTGACGCAGGCCCCGGAATTCCCGACGACCCTAGGGCCTCCTGACACAGGACGCTGACCTGGGCCCTCCAATACTACTGGGCCCCATACTGCAGCAGCCCATCACCCCCCTCCTGTCGCCAAGTCCTCTGGCCCTAACTGTCTGTGTGTGACATTATTTCCTTGTAAAGTGTACCATACATATTGTACCAGATTGTAATTTGTTGTAATATACGTGAAAGGTTGTTGTCCTGTGTTTTATGCCCTGTTCCCACTGAACGCCTTAAAAGAGCCCACCCGGTTTAGAAAGAGATCCTAGCTCCAGGCTCCATGCCCAAGGGACAAGAAGTCGCACCCTCAAACACACAGCATAACAGGAAGGGCCTCTCTCCACGCCGTCCAGCAGATCATGCCGGAGGACATAGCCCTCGGCAGCAATCCCGTGCCCCCTGAGGGCACACCCGACAGGACTCCCCTACACTGGGCCGACCCAGCAGCAGAGACGTCAGTAGTCCAGACAGAGCCCTCCGGTCCTGAAAGTGCCTGAAACCTGTATAGTGTAATGTGCCATTTTCATATATCTACGTTGTTCACTGAAAGTGGTGATGAGAAATAGGGAGGTGAGTATGGAAGTCAAGAAGTCAATGCATGATAGTACTGTGATCCCTACCCTAACGTATGGAAGTGAGGTGTGGACCTTGCTAGAGGGTAACAAGTCAAGAGTGAGAGCAGTGGAAATGAGTTACTTGAAAGGAGCATGTGGAGTGACATGGAGAGATAGCTTGACGAATAAAGAAGTGAAGGAATGTACGTTGTGGGGTGGATGTGGATGTGGTTGAGAAGATTAGGAGAAATACACTGAGGTAGTTTGGACATGTGGAGAGAAAGGAGAATGAAAGACTGACCAAGAGTGAAATGCTGAACCTCGACACAAGGCGAAATACCGAAGCTCCCCATCAACCTTACGTGGGCAAGACACCCACCCCAGGAGGAGATACCCAGCGAGCGGAAATGAGCAGCGCGGGCTCCATACCAGACGGGCACACCTGTGTCTCTCCCACGTGCCCCTCTTGCACTCAGGTAACCTGCAACCTAGGTTACAATCACCATGAATTACACCTCCACCAGACCAGACATCACCAGGTTCAGGGAGGGGCTACTCCTTTAGCCCCAGACAGCACCCTGGAGTCGGCCACCAGCCGCCCACTTGCTGCTTCCCTCCCTCAGCCATACCAGGTGATAGCCACCTTGCCGCATGTGGGGAGGAGACGGCCACCTTGCCGCCCTCGCTATAACTCCGCAAAACGAGGTAGAGTGACGGCCACCTTGCCACACTTACTCACACCGGGTGATGGCCACCTTGCCACACTTACTCACACCGGGTGATGCCCACCTTGCCGCACACGTGGAGAAGACGGACATCAGCCGCCCTCACTCTAACTCCAGAAAAGGAGGTATAGTGACGGCCACCTTGCCACACTCACTCACACCAGGTGACGGCCACCTTGCCACACTCACTCACACCAGGTGACGGCCACCTTGCCACACACGGGGAGGAGACAGACACCAGTTGCCCTCACTCTAACTCCACAAAAGGAGGTATAGTGACGGCCACCTTGCCGCTCCACTAAAAGACCAAAAAGAAAGGGTCATGGCAAGTGCCCTCTCCCTCTCTTCCCACAGGGACATCCTCCATCCCCTCAACCAGCAGTTGGAGGAGGCCTGGCAAGGACCCCTGGTGTCTGGAGTTTTAGCCCTCTGCCTTGACCCCCCAGCGGCCCCAGCCCCCGTCGGATTCTGCTGTCCCGAGTTGCCACAGCCCACACCTGACAGAGGCTCAGCAGCGAGACCGCAGCCCCAGGACCAGTCAAGGGATCCCCACGACCCCAGGGCGAGACCTCCCAAACCCCACATGACGACCTCTTCACTGGCAGGGTAAGCACAGGCATGTGCCTACTCTCCCTTTCCGGGCCCAGCCCCTGGGCCCCAGCCCCGTACTCTAGCGGAAGGACACACCCCCTACCACAGACCTCTCACCACTCCTGGATGAGATGACAATGGATGGCCTGCTGACGCAGGCCCCGGAAGCCCCGACGACCCTAGGGTCACCCGATGCAGGACGCTGACGTGGGCCCTCCACTACTACTGGGCCTCATACTGCAGCAAGCCCCAGTCACACCCTTCTGACACCAAGTCCTCCAGCCCTGTCTATCTGTGTGTGACTTTATTTCCTTGTAAAGTGTGCCATACATATTGTAACAGTATTGTAATTTGTGGTAGTGTTGACCTGAGCCTTAAAAGAGCCCAGCCCGGTCTAGAAAGGGAACCTCGCTCCAGGCTCCGTGTCCAAGGGATGAGAAGTCGCGCCCTTAAACATGCAGCATAACAAACGGTGTATGTAGGTGAGGCGGAGGGAGGGGGAGGGAGGGGAAGACCGAGGATGAGGTGGAGGGATGGAGTTGAGAGCTGTATGAGGGAGGGGGGAGTGATCTGGGGGGAGGGTAGGGTGGGTGACAGAGCGACTTGGAGGCGTTTTGTCTGTGGCCACCCTTTGCGGGATTAGGGCGTCGAGCTATAGATAGTTAGATAGATAGATAGACATTGTATTCAGTGCTGGGTGAATTTTAGGCGATATACGCGTAAGGTTGGCTGATCAGGGCCCGGATACTCAAATGTCGTCATAAGTTATGACATGGTGACTCTCGTAACGAACTTATGATATATCTTATGATATGCCTACGACATCATAAGTCTCTGATACTCAAAAAATCTTTATGATGTAGGCTAGTCATAAGGCGATTCCCGAAAAGCTCACTAGAGGGCCACAGGGCACCAGCTGAATGACTCTCCGCCAATAGCAACCCGTGTTTCTTGACGTAAGAGCCAATAAGAACTGAGAAACACAGGAAAACAACAGCTGATAGATGATAAACACAGAGTGGCTTGGCTGAGAAGTTAATCGGTTTAGTAGGTGCTTCAGTGGCGAATATTGTGAACAGAAAATAGTTATGGAAGGCCTTCCCGCAAAGAAGCCATATGTAGTAATACAGTAGTTTATTTTTGTTGTCTGCCTGACTGGGCTGACCTGCCAATCACAGCAAAAGCTTCTGTGGGGTTGTTCCACAGGCACAGAAGCAGTATTTTACTCCTGGAGATTTGATTACGTTAGGTTATGGCTCGGTTATCTTCATTAGTAAAATGAAATTAATTACTAATATACAGTATGTCCCATTGAAGAGAAATGGTTTAGAACTGTCTAAAATATCGAAGAAATGATCAAAATCTCCAAATTCACGTGATGTGAACCACAGTAAATTGACCGATTTTGGTAGGTTTGAGTATGGTTTGTTAAGGTTTTATAATCCTACCTTGGTACATTAGCGTACAATAAATGATGAGTAACTCACCCAGTAAAAAGGTGTCTCCAAACTGACCAGCCAGGAAGCGATCTCTCAGAGGACAGTTGGCCCAGATGAAAGAATCATGTGTACTCCCTGGATACTTGGCTGAGTAACTGGTGATGAGGTTGCTGCTGTTGCACACTACCTGTATGTTCAGTGAATGGTACTGCTTCCGACTGAGGAAAATACGCTCCATTTCATCTGATGCTTTGATGGGGATATGGGTACAATCAATAGCTCCAATGACTCAACGAAAGCCACTGATTCTACTAAAAGTTTGGACAGTACTGTTGATTTCTACAGCACTAATTGGCATTTTTAATTCTTTTCTGGCTTTCATACTGAGAACACTAATAACTGCTGATCACTCTTCTAACACTGGCCTGAGTTACACCTGCAGAGTCTCCAATTACATTTTGGAAACTCCCACTTGCAAAAAATCTTCAGGCAATCATCACTTGGGTGTGCATTGGAAGCGCACGGGACCTCAATGTTCTCCTTTCCAAATGAGGTCTAAGTTCATCACAGTCTTATTAATTCTTGGCGTGGGAATCTATACACTCTTAGAAGGTGTTCATCACTAACGTGGAGTGGGTCAAGTGGGTCCCTGTACCTTCTTTCTCGACGTAATTGGCGATCATGTATGTATGCAGCCACTAATTCCATCCTGATAATTACTACGAGTAAGCAGCCTACGCCTGACAAGAGCTCACTTAGCTATCCTTTGATCACAGGGAAAGCACTGTTTGTACGAGTATAAATGGTGCTGAAAGACTGTTGCTGCTAAATAATATATGATCCACAATGTCAAACTCGCTTTGAAGCACAAGTGTTTTTTTTTTAGAGAGCAGAAGGCTTCCATCCAAGTCACGCTATAGATGTTTATCCACGCTCTTTCACGACACCCTCCGAGGGTGTCATAAGATACGATAGTATGTTATGACATGTGGCGTCACAAGATGGCGTCGGAAATGTTTTGAGTATCGACGGAGGTGGCAGTTATGACATCCACGGGCGAGATATGACTGTCATAGCGAGATACAACAGTCGTAAGTGTTTTGAGTATCCGCCTCCAGAGTTTTTATGCCCTGTTTCTCTAGCTGTGTGCCTTTGAAAAGAACCCTGTGCTAGTGCGCGTGATCAAAGGGCAAGCAGTTGAACTTTGAACACGTCACATAACAATCACAGTAAGGGTTGAAGCCTTAACTCTACTGCAGAGGTCCTAGGATATGATTGAATGCTCATGTGGGCATAATGCGATTATATACGCGAACGTTCGCGTATACTTCAGCAACGTTTGTTCACGTTCGTTCGCCAAGTAAACCCATTCTAAAGAGAGTCTTCAGAGTTCCGGTCAGATTTTAGTAGTGGTCACACCTAATCATTAATAAGAGCAATATTTATTATATGATTTCAGTGTGCATTATGTACATTTTTTAATCTTAACTTCTCACGTTCGATAATGCACATTATATCCTGTAAGCTTTTTGTGGTTACTTCTTGTGAATATGTATTTTTTGTGGCTAGATGTAACACTGTGAAACATTCCCCTGTGTCAGTGTTTTTTATCAAACCGGACTGAAGCAATTTTTATAACATTTGTCACAATTCGAGAAGCATCCAGAAATAGGGAACGCATGTGGGGGCAACAAGGTACTCGATTCTACAAAAATGTCCGCGGAGAGACACCAAACATTGTTCGATTCTTTATCTCTGTATAGTTAATGGCATCTGATCCCTCCCTCGGCACATTGTTGTTTACGTGAGTCACTGTCGCGGCAGTACTAGGAAGGCAGGGCATCCTAAACCTCAAAAGCAATCAAATTACAACAAAATGACTGCAGAATCAGTGCTCTCCATCCAAGGAAAGAGGTCCTCCGGCACTTCTGTCAGGACTGAGAATGGTAAGCTGGGATATGTTATATCGAAAACCAGGGCAGTCGTTGTAACCTAAAAGTTTGTCATGCTTGAGACTTATTTGTGCGTTTGTGTACTTGTAATATTTTAGGTTCGCTAATTTGATTATGGTGGTTTGGACGACCACGATGTAGCATGCCGATTCTGTCAATGGGTAAATTATGAATGGGAGACAGTTTGCCCAAATTAAGCTCATGCCAAACTCACTCTGGGCATAAAAAGTACTCAGCGGTACCGGTAAGGGTCTCGGGTTAACATGAACTATAGAACATCATTAGCAAGCTTCAGGTTTAATTTTTTCAGTATTCATGGTAGTCATCACATTCATGATCATTTCCTGTTATCTTTTTGGTGGAGGGTGGGACAGATATGGAAGCAAGAATAAGAGAGTAACCACCCAGTCAGTATATCCTACCAGTATATTCTAGCAATACCAGTAGGCACTTATTGGTACTTAAATGCTTGCCTCTTAGTTATGCTGATTGAGAAGAGTATTATTACTAATGGTGAATATAGGGTTTGTCATAATTTTACCTGAACCGAATTACTGTGGTTGAATTTGTTACTAGTGGTACGTAGTGGCGACCATTATCCATTCACTTGATGTAGTGCTGCCTACTTCTTCCTTAGCCTTTATCATTTTTTTTCTGTGCCTGCCCTCCTCTCTTCCTATTTCTCCCATCTCTCCTGTCACTTCTTATTGCTTTTCTTTCCTTTACAGGTGGCTTTACATTGAGTGACAAGCCAAATGGTTTCCTGTAAGCCAAGTAAGCCAAGAAACTATGTACAGCTCTGGGTGGTAACCATATAACCAAACCATACGTTCTCCCTACGTGTCAACAAGTGGGTTGGTGGAGGGTTAGTGCCCCTCCCTGTAAAACAACTCAAAGTCAAATGGCCACCCCTTATGGGATTGTGGCATCTGGCAATAGATAGTTTGATAGAATTTGTTACTTTATTAGTCTGGTCTGCTTATTTGAGATTTTAGCTAGTCTGTGTGTAAAATAGAAATATTTTCTTGGTAAATATACATTTTACATTAAGCAGCAGAAGGACCTTACCATTTCAGTTGCTATTACTTCAGTTTGTTTTCTGTATTTTTCTGGTTTACATGGTGGTGAAGAATTGCCTTCATTTGACTTTTTTTCCCCTTGTTACTATGCTCCTTATGCGTCACCAACATTTGTAATGGCAAACTTAAACTTACTTGAATCTTGGTTAAATTAGGTTGAATTGCCAGGTTATGTTAGGTTAGGTTAAATGTAGGGTTGGGAAGAAGAAGTAAAGGGTGACTGGGACATACCGTATATTGGAAACGTGCGCCATGACGTGGGAGAAACGGGAGATGCACCACAAGAAACAGGGCTAAAAGCAGTAGGGGAAGAAATGTACAATGAATTGTTCATTTGCCACACCAGAAATTACCACAAAATGTACAAAAGACTATCAGGATGAACTGATTTGGTAAGGTGTTTCTGGTGCTGAAAGTAGCTACAGTGTACATTTATTAGTTTTAGTTTCTTTGCATCACCATAAGCTTACCAGTCTTATTTTATTTTTTTAAACTTTTTTTTAATATTTTGAGTATATTGTCAGTGGTTACAACCATCATTCATTCACTTGTAGGCCTGCCTACTTCTTCCTTCACCTTTATCACTCGCTCTGTATCTGCCTTCTATCTTCCTATTTCTCCTATCTTTCCTGTCACCTTTCATTATGGTACTCTTCTTTCCTTTTCACGTGGCTTTACATTGAGTGACAAGCCTAATGGTTTCATGTAAGTCAGAAATCCATTTACACCTTTGGGTGGTAAACAAAACCAACCCACACGTGTTCTCTACGTGTCTACAAGTGGGTTGGTGAAGAGTTAGTGCCCCTCCCCATAAAATAGCTTACTTAAAGACAAACAGCCACCCCTAACAGGATTTTGGCATCAGGCTATAGATGAATTGGTAGATATGGAAGATTTTCAAGTTTTAACTTTTGTTTTTTTAAGTATGATAAGCATTTAATTGTATTTCTTTAGGAGACATGGGACCACCTCAAAAGATTAACAAAACTTTATATTTGCCTTCAAATTGGTTCAGTGTCTTTACAGTGGTGTGTAGCGTTCTCTAGGATGAAGGGGATCCATCTGTAAGCAAGGAAAATATGATTATATAAGGGGTTAGGTTAACGTAGGATAGGTTAGAATAAGTAAGGTTGGGTTAAGTTATGAAAATCTAGGTTAGGTTTGGATAAATAGGTTCTGATAAGGGTCTGTCTATCTGTCTATTGCCAGATACCATAATCCTGTAAGGGGTGGCCACAAATAAATCGCCTCCCTGTTGCTCTCTCCCCCTCCATTTCACTACCCTGCTCCCAGCTCATCCCCCTCATATACCTCTCCACTCCATCCCTCCATCTCATCCTCGGCCTCCCTCTCCCTCACCCCCCCTCCACCTCACTCACATACACTCTCCTCATCAGTCTCTCACACTCCATCCTCTCCACATGGCCAAACCACCTTAATGTGTTTCTCCTAACGCTTCCTATCACATCCACATCTGCACCACAATGCTCCTTCACTTCCTCATTTGTCAGTCTGTCTCTCCATGTGATTCCACATGCTCCTCTCAAATAACTCATTTCCACTGCTCTCACTCTTGACTTTTGTCCCTCTAACAAGGTCCAAGCTTCTCTTCCATACGTTAGAGTTGGTATCACAATACTGTCATGTAGCAGCTTTTTCACATCCATGCTCACTTCCCTGTTTCTTATCACTGCTTTCAGGGAACCAGCAACCTTTCTCCCCTGCTGCACCCATTCAAACACTTCACCCTCTAAACTTCCAACCTTACTCATCACACTACCTAAGTACTTAATGCACTCACATTCTCCATATCCTCCCTTCCAATCTCACTATACATTCACCGACTTCATTTCTTTCGAAGACCATCACTTTACTCTTCCCTACATTCACCTTTAGATTCCGTTTCTTACACACACTCCCAAATTCATCTACCAAGCCTTGCAGCTCCCCATTGTCTTCACTCAACAACACAGTATCATCTGCAAACAACAGTACAGGGAGTTTCCAAACACTGCCCTTTCTCACCATTAGGCCTCTCCAACATCCACTGCCCTACCTTGTATCTCTTTTATAACCCCATCCATATACAGATTGAACAACCATGGAGACATGACACATCCTTGTTTTAATCCAACCTTCAAATGGAAAAATTCACTCAGTTCACCATCCACACGCACTTCAGCCATAGCACCCTCATACATACGCTTCACGGCCTTCAGCAACTTCCCATCTCCATATATTTTTAATACTTTCCAATACTTTCTGCAATCCATGTCCATCCACCCTGTCATGTGCTTTCTCCAAATCCATTAAGGCTGCATACAACTTCTTTCCCTTCTCTACAAACTTTTCCACTAAAGATCTAAGAATGAATATCTGATCTACACAACCTCTTCCCCTCCTAAAATCTCCCTGTTCTTCTCCAGCTAATACCTCTGTTTTATTCCTAACTCTGTCAATAAGTATCCTACCATATACTTTTCCTATTACACTGAGAAGGCAAGTGCCTTTATGATTACCACACACATCTTTTTCCCCTTTTACTTTGTACAGGGGAATAATTATTCCTGACTTCCAATCCTCCGCAACTCTGCCTTCCTCCCAGACCAATCTGCACACTTTCCACATCCATTCTATTACTATCTCTCCGCTATACTTCAGCATTTCACCACACACTCCATCAATTCCTGGAGCTTTCCCCATTTTAAATTTCTTCATTGCTTCCACAACTTCCATCCTACTGATTTCTTCCTCTCTTCCCACATCCCTCCTTCTCCCAGCCATTCCCCCAGCCATTATACTTGCATTACTTTTTTTCTCTATGTTCATCAGTTCATTGAAGTGTTCTATTCATCTGTTCATTTTTTCTCCCTTCTCCACTGCCCAACTAACTTCTTTGGTACCGTGTTTAACTCTCTTTACCTCTTTCCAGAACATTTTCTTACATTCCCTCCACTTTGCACTCACATTCCTTCCAAATTCCTCATCCACTATCTTCTTACTCTCTCTTACTAATCTTTTCACCTCTCTCCTCTACATATAACTCTCTCTTCCACCTCTCAACTTCTTCAATGCCCATTCCTTATCCACTCATTATATGCTTTCTTCTTGTGCCACAGCCTCTCTTGCCTCTTCAGTCCACCATGCTGTTCCCTGAACCCCCTTTCATCTTCTCTTCATCCCACACACCACCTCACATGCTGCACAGATTTCTTCTGTGAATATCTTGCACACACCTTCCACGTCCCCCATCTGCTCCGGTATATATTTACCCAATCGCTCCTCCACTTACCTTTTATATTCTGCCTTTTTTCCATCCTCTTGTAACTCTTCTACCCTCCTTGTAGGAACTACTTCCTTCTGTCCTTCCTTTTATAATCTGCCTTTTTTCTATCCTCTTGTAACTTTTCTACCCTCCATGTAGGGACTACTTCCTTTTGTCCTTCCCTTCTTCTCTCTCTCCATTTACTCTCCTTGTAGGAACTACCTGCTCCTGTCCTTCCCTTCTTCTCTTTCTCCATATTGTTTGAACTTTGATTCTAGCCACCACCAAGTGGTGGTCCGAAAGTCAACTCCCCCAACCTCTGTATACTCTTGCATCCATTACACACCTTCTCATCCTTTCATCCACTCACACATAATCAGTCACTGCCTTCCGTTAATTCAGTTCACCATCCACCCTTCTCATCACTCGCCACGTATAGCTACCTATGGATCATTTTGTGCCTGAAGAGGGTATTAGCTATCACCAACCCCCTCCCAACACAAATGTCCACTAAAGCACTGCCATTCTCATCCATCTCTTCAGGCACACCCGACTCACCAACCACGCCATCCACCTTCACATTCCCTACTTTTCCATTCATATCTCCAATCAAAAACACACACTCATTCCTTTCAGACTTTTCCAAGCACACTTCCACATTTGTCCAGAACTCTTCATTAAAAAATGGCATCCCAAGTTGGTGGCAGTCAGATCTCGCTCACCACAAGATGGCTTCCTTTTGTATTCAGTGCTGTTGAAGATTGTAAATAAGTCACTTTTTAAACACTTTTTTCCAGTTTGAAGAGAAATATAAAGCATTGAAACAGGAGAAACACATTAAGGTGGTTTGGGCATGTGGAGAGGATGGAGAGTGAGAGACTGATGAGGAGAGTATATGTGAGTGAGGTGGAATGGGGGAGAGGCCAAGGATGAGATGGAGGGATGGAATGGAGAGGTATATGAGAGAGGGGGGTGTGAGCTGGGAGCAGGGCAATCAAATGGCGGGGGACAGGGCAACATGGAGGTGATTTGTTTGTGGCCACCCCTGCAGGATTAAGGCATCTGGCAAAAGGTAGATAGATAGAAACAGGAAAGCACAATCAGAAAACAACAAAAGAATCCCATGAAGAGCTAAAGTAAAGAAAAAACGTCTGTCTATTGCCAGGCACCCTAATCCCGTATGGGGTGGCCATAAACAAATCGCCTCCATGTCTCCCTGTCCCCTGCCATTTCACTCTCCTCCCCCCAGCTCACACACCCCTCTCTCATATACCTCTCCACTCCATCCCTCCATCTCATCTTCGGCCTCCCCCTCCCTATCCCCTCCTCCACCTCACTCACATACACTCTCCACATTAGTCTCTTGCTCTCCATCCTATCCACACTCTCCACATTAGTCTCTCGCTCTCCATCCTTTCCACCACATGGCCAAACCACCTCAGTGTATTTCTTCTAATGCATTCATTCACATCCACACCACAACACTCCTTCACTTCCTCATTTGTTAGTCTTTCTCTCCATGTAACTCCACATGTTCCCCACAGATAATCCATTTCCACTGCACTCAGTCTTGTGTCTCTCCAACAAGGTCCATGCATCACTTCTATACGGGAGTGTTGGCATCATAATACAGTATTATAATTATGCAGTGACTTTTTTACTTCCATGCTCATTTCCCTATTTCTTATCACAGCTGTTAAAGAACAGCAGCCATTCTTGTTGTACCCTGTCAAGCACGTTATCCACCAAACTTCCACCTCTACTCATCACACTACCCAAGTGCAACTCACATTTTCCATTTCTGCATCGTCCAGCCTTACTGTACGATCAGTGACTTCATTTCTCTCAAAGACCATAACTTTACTCTTCCCTACATTCACCTTTAGATTCCATTTCTTGCACACACTCCCAAAACCATTCACCAAACCCTGCAGTTCCCTTTTGTCTTCACTTAACAAACAACAGTACAGAAGTTTCCAGTGCTGACCTCTCTTATTAGGGTTATTCCATCATCCACTACCCTATCTTGTATCTCTTTTATAACCCCATCCTTATACAGATTGAACAACCATGGAGATATTGACACATCCCTGTTTCAGTGCAACATTCAGATAGAAAATTCACTCAGTTCAGTACCGTATCCACACGCACTGCAACCTTTGCACCCTCATACATACTCTTCATGGCATTCAACATCTTCCCATTTATCCCATATATCTGAATATTTTCCACATTCCTTTTCTATCCACTCTGTCATATGCTTTCTCCAAATCCATGAAGGCCACATACAACTTCTATCCCTTCTCTGGAGACTTTTCCTCTGAAGACCTAAGGATGAATATCTGATTTACACAATCTCCTCTCTTCCTAAAACCTTCCTTTTCTTCTCCAACTAATTTCTCTGTTATATCCCTAATTCTGTCAGTAAGTATCCTCCCTTATCCATTTCCTATTAAACTCAGAAGACAAATGCCCCTATGATTACCTCACACTTCTTTTTCTCCCCTTTCCTTTGTATAGGGGAATAATTATACAGTAAAGCCTTCATAAATCAGAACCTTTTTAGTCAGAATTACACATAAGTCGGCACTGCATATGACATTCATTGATGAAAGTAATTTAAATAAAAATAAAAATCCTGAAAAAAACTCCCAAGTCATAAAATGTCGTCTAATGGAAACACAGTCTTGGCATGATGCTCTAGGTTCATTATGATTTATCCTGTTAGGGCCCATCATCAGTCTAGCGTCTGCCACCACCTGTGTTGGTATTCTTTCATACCTGCTCCTGTTGTGGCTCTGTGTTCTGCACTTTTATTCACTACCAGCATGGCTTCCAAGGCATCCAAATGTTGCACAGATAGTGATCATGTGCCCCCCCTAACACCTCTATATCCTACCAGAAGGCCCTCCTTATGCTTGGATTACACAATCATCATAATCATCTGTACCTACTTGCCCACCCTAGGGCAGGGTGAGGAGTAGCAATGTCGAGACAGCCTAAGTTTGCCCAATTCAATGGGCCATGCTGCCATTCACTCATCAATCAAGCCAGTGCAATCGTGGCTCCATCATATAGGCCAAAAAAATTTCACCATGTTCTGTAGTTTCACATACCTATCTGAGTCAGTCTGAACACTGTTATGTTAAAAAGGGGTGTCTTTTGTCAGTCCCTTAGCCATACCAACTTCCAAACCTTTCTTCCTCACACATCCACCATGTCCCTCCACCTTTTTCTTGGCTTACCTCGCCTCCTCCCTCCTTCAAATTCGCTCAGATATACCTTTTTCGCCACTCTGTTGTCATCCATTCTCACCACATGACCAAATCCTCAGTACACTCTCTTCGATTCTGGTGTCCACAGACTTTCTTACTCCACATCTTTCACGAATCACATTCATCTGTATCCTATCCGCTCCCTGTACTCCACATACATTCCTCGGCATTCCCATCTCTACTTCTCTTACTTTTGACGTTTCATTTTCATGCCACACCATAGTCTCACATCCGTATGTTAAAGTTGGCAGCAACACTCTTTCATGTAAGCCCCACACAGCTGCTGCACTGAAGCCTCTGTTTTTTATCAAGGCCTTCATAGCACCAGCTACTTTCCTTCCTTGTGTCTCTCTACTTTCCACTTCTTTTGCACATTTTTTTCTCCTTTCTATCACTGTACCCAGGTGTTTGAACTCTCCCACCAATTCCAGTCTCTCTCCATTTGCTGTAACATCACTCTTGGAGTCACCTTCTCTTTCAGTAACCATCACTTTTCTCTTCTGTACGTTTACTCTCAAAGCACGACACTCACAGAAGTTTACAAAACTCTGCACTAGTTTACCAAGCTCTTGTCTGGTATTTGCAGGTAGCACTGCATCATCAGTAACAAATTTGAGATATTCCATCCTTCACCATTCATTACCAACGCCATCCCCCTCTCCATTACTTGTGTTGTAACTTCATTCATCACCCCATCCATATCTACAGTATATATTGAACAACCATGGGGACATCACACAACCCTGTTGCACACCCACGTTGATCGTGAACTTCTTAGATACCCATTTACCCTTACACATGCCACACTACCATCATAAAGACTCTTGATGGGACCCATCAGCTTACCATCTACATTGTACATGTGCAAAACCTTCCACAATCCCTCTCTGTGTACTTTGTCATAGTTATGCTTTTTCCAGATCCATGAATGCCATAAACACCTTATAGACTTTCTCACAAGCCTTCTCCACTACAGTATCTGTCTTACAGCAAATATTTGATCCACATATGCTCTGCCACCCCTAAAGCCACCCTGTTCGTCACTTACTAGGACTTCTGATCTCTCTCCTACTTTATAATAATATTTTGCAAACATGGTAAATGTTTTTTTTCTGGGTAGCCAGGAAGCCTCACACTTTCCATAAGTTGGAATTTCAGTGAAGTCTGAATGGCCTCATCCACTATTATTCCAACTTAAAGGGGTTTTACTGTACCTGACTTCCAATCCTCTGGGACCCTACCTTCCTCCCAGGCCAATCTGCACAGCTGCAAAATGAGGTGGTCTGGTGTGTCCTTAAGGATTACCCATTTAAACAGCTGTTCTTTGTTTACCATCTCCAACAGCTCCTAAGACCGACTGATGCCATCTTAAGTTGCGCTGAAGACAGACAGATACCATCTCAGAATGCATTTAGCACAACATTTCTCATTATCGATCCTGATTTATCAAAACCTAACTCAAGGAGATTTTGTGTGTATTGACCTCAGATTTAGAGATGGATTACTAGAGAGCATGTGCAAAACAGCAAGGCAAAGGAATGTTGTCAGGTAAACTCATCTGACCCATGCTGTGAGGAAAACAGACGTAAAACCAAAAATGATGTTAAGCACATGCAGCAGAATTAAACAAATTGAAGCAAACGTGATTGAAATCAAGATAATGATTAATATACTGTTCAGCCATTCTAAATGTTTTTACTTACCTGTCTCCACCACCACCACCACCACCACCACCATCTTTATATTCATTTTTTACGTGTTTCCATGTTGCATGGGTCAGATGAGTTCACATGACATGACTCCTCTGTCTTGCTGTGTTCTGCATCAGAGCCCGTACCTACGAAATTACTAAGTCCCATACTGAACTGTATATCAGTTGCTACCATCAGTACAGCATAGCCTTCCCCTCGACAAAGTAAAGTATAAAAATCCTAAGTGGAGTAAGGTAAGGCTGGATGAAAAGCAGTGCGTAGGAAAATATTGATGAGTAAAACAGTGAATAATTTCGAAAAGAGTGGATGAACAATCAAGATTGTGTTATTAATGTTACAAATAGGAAGTGCTGCATTTTCTTGTCTGTCAAGTGTAGATTGAAATTTGAATTTACTGGTGGTATGTATCCCTCCCCTCCCCTTTTTTTTTTTTCAACCAACTATTGTTAGCCTTTGATTTTTTTCCCACTCAGGATGTTTGTTCATTACTATATTTTACACATGTATGTTGAGTCACTGAATGAAAATAATGGAGATTTTATTATTGTAGGGTATAACATGATTCTCGGTGAGTTATGATTCTCGGTGAGTTTTTATATAAGAAATAAAAACTCGCTGATTATCACCTAACCTTGACAGGTCTGTAGTACTGTGGTTTCCTCAAGATGTGGATGTTTCCGTGATATACATGTTTCCAGATTTACTGGATGATTAGGATCAAGAACCATTACTCTTGGAGACAACAAGGGCTTATTAGGTCAGATTTCATTTACAATATCTTGCATCACCTATCAATGATGGGTAGTTGTTTCCTCGTCAAAACATAGACAGTTCCCTATGATGTATGCTTTCAGGATGTTTTCCTGACATTTTACATGTGTACTTTACTGAGTGCATATGATAAAGAATGGTTATCTTGCAGCACAGCTAATGCTGATTACAGGTATAATGACAAAATTCATTATGCATCTCCTCATGACCTCACTTTGACGAGCCCTTTCGTTGGTCATTTCCCTGTCAAAACGTGGTTAGGTTATGGTTGGTTCCCTGCTCATTGTTCTTGCAAGATGTTTCCTGGCTGTTTTGTACTTTTTTTCTTCTTATATGCAAGGAAGAAATACTCAAAGGCTATAAACCTGCAAGATTGTTCCCTCCAAGGAAAAATAAAAACAAGATAATAGAGCTAATATCAAGGTCCATTCATTTTGAGGTGCATGGACATACTGCATTTAAAAGACTGGGTGTCATAGGCAGTAGGAAATACAGATAGAGGAAGACAGTTCCAGAGCTGACCTGTTGGATAAATGAAGAATTCAGAGTAATGGTTAATTCATACATTAGAGGGTTGGACTGAAAAGGGATGAGAGTTTGCTGTTAGACGAGTGCTACGCACCCGTTGTAGAGGTTGAGGGATGTAAGTAGACTGTTCAGAGGAGCAGTGAGCATTGAAATAGCTATAGGAAAGAGATAAAGATGCAACAGTGTCGCAAAGAGATGTTGGTTGAAGGGAGCCGGTAAGAGGAGGAGAGTTAATGAGACAAAAAGCCTTTGATTCTGCCTTGTTGAGCTGTTTGTGAGGAGCCTCCCCATACATGAGAGTTGTACTCTACACGGGCAAATAAAACCCGTGTATAAAGTCTACAGCTGTGTGGGGGTAAAGGCATGGAGTCTACTTAGCACACCTAATTTCTTGGAAGTAGGTTTTACAAGAGAGGTAACATGATCTTTCCAAGTGTAAATCCTAAGAGAATATGCTCTTAATTTACTGAATGAGTATGATAAAGAATGATTACTGTGGGGCATAGACATAACTAAGTTTTATGACAATTGTGAATCGCTTACATGACCTTGGCTGGTCATATCCCTGTCAAAGACAGGTTAGGTTTTGGAGGGTACCCATAAAATACACTTTTAGCTGTTTTGCCATTATTCTGCAC
>JAGKTI010015189.1:0-20780 GCA_018397915.1 Birgus latro | reverse complement strand
TTTACCTAATTGTGATATACAGGAAATGAGCTACGCTCGTGGGGTCCCGTCTCTGTTTCTCAATAAGTCAAATTTTGCCTTAAACTCATTTAAGTTTTTAGACTGGACGATCTCTTTGTCCAGGCTATTCCACAGGTCTATACATCTATACGGAAAACTATATTTCTTGATGTCCTTCGAGCAGCTTGGCTTCTTTAGTTTCATTCCATGTCCTCTTGTTGCTCTCTCATCCCACACAAACAGATTTTCTCTGTCAATTTTTTCTACTCCTATCATGGTCCTGAACACTGCAATCATGTCACCCCTCTCTCTCCTTTCCTCTAAGGAGGGCAAATCCAGCCTTTCCAGCCTCTCTCTGTATGGCAAATCTGCCAGACTAGGGACCATCTTGGTTGCTGTTCTTTGTATTCTCTCAATCTTGGTTATATCTTTCTTTTTGTGTGGGGACCACACTACTGCTGCATATTCTAACCTGGGCCGAATCATGGCCACTATCAATTTTTTTATCATCTCCTCATCCATGTAATGAAATGCCACTCTTATATTGGTCAAGAGTTTATATGTCTCTCTCACTATCTTATTTATGTGCTTTTCAGGTGACAAACTATCCTGGACCAGCACTCCCAAATCTTTCTCTTCTCTCGCTTTTCTAATTGGTTCATTACCCATCAAATAATTCAGTGATGGCCTCTTGGTACTTTTACCCATTTCCAATATTTTACATTTTTTTGCGTTGAATTTCATTTCCCACATCCGGCTCCAATCATATATCCTATCCAGATCCTCCTGTAGCATTTTACAGTCCTCTTCAACCTCTACCTTTCTCAAGATCTTTGCATCATCAGCAAACAGGCTTGCGTAGCTGTTCACTCCATCTACCATATCATTTACATAAATCAAGAACATTACTGGTGCCAACACCGAGCCCTGTGGGACACCACTTGTTACTTCCCTCCATCCAGATGTCCTGTCCTTTATTACTGTCCTCATTTGTCTGTCACTCAAAAAGTCTCTCATCCATTCCAGGAGGCTTCCCTTNTAACTGTTCACTCCATCTACCATATCATTTATGTAAATCAGGAACATTACTGGTGCCAACACCGAGCCCTGTGGGACACCACTTGTTACTTCCCTCCATCCAGATGTCCTGTCCTTTATTACTGTCCTCATTTGTCTGTCACTCAAAAAGTCTCTCATCCATTCCAGGAGGCTTCCCTTCAGTCCTCCTATATGCTCTAATTTCCATAATAGTCTCTTGTGGGGTACTTTGTCGAAGGCCTTCTCCAGATCTAAGTACACACAATCCACCCAACCATCTCTCTCCTGTAGCACGTCAATTGCCCTTGAGTAGAAGCTCAACAAGTTGGAAACACATGACCTTCCACTTCTGAATCCAAACTGACTTTCAGTCAAAATATTCATCTCTTCCAGATATTTTATCCATCTATCTTTCAGGATTCTCTCACACAATTTCGCAACCATGCTGGTTAGGGACACTGGTCTATAATTCAGGGGTTCTTCCTTGTTTCCTCCCTTATAGATTGGCACCACATTTGCCCTCTTCCATTCCCGAGGCACTTTCCCCTCTTCCAAGGAGCACACAATTAAATTGTGAATCTTATCCGCCAGTTGTCCTCTGCATTCCTTCAGTACCCAATTTGAGATTCCATCCGGTCCTGGGGCCTTCCTTACATCTTGAGCTCCCAGTAATTTATACACTTCCTGCACTTCCACTTTTATATCTTTTATCACTACATTTCTAATCACTTCCTCTCCTTCCACAAACTCCCTTTCCTTAGTGAAAACCGATTGGAAGCATTTGTTCATTACTTCAGCTTGCATTACTGCATCCTTGTAGACCTCTCCTTCTACTTTCAGTTTGGTGATTCCTTCCCTTTGCTTCAATTTGCCATTAACAAATCTATAAAACAATTTGGGTTCATCCTTACATTTGTCAATTATACCTTTTTCAAAGTTCCTTTCTTCCTCTCTACGTATTCCTGTATATTCATTTCTAGTTCTTTTATATTCTTCCTTTGTTCTGATATTACCTCTCTTTTTCCATTGGTTCCATGCCTTGTCCCTCTCTTTTTTCGCTATTATACACCTTCTATTAAACCACACCTTTTTCCTGTTTTCTTTCCCACTTACTCTTGGCACATATTTTTCCACTCCCAAATTGTAGAGGTCCAAAAAGATATCCCACTTCCTTTGTATCTCTCTTGTTTCTCTGAACCCTCTCCAGTCCGCATTTTCAAAAAATTTTCTCAATTCTGCAAAGTTTGCTTTCCCAAAGTTGTATCGTCCTTGCCTATAAAGCTCATCTCTTGGCACCATGTTCCCTATCATCATCTGGAACTCAATGACCACATGATCACTCTTTCCTATAGGACACAGATAATTTAATGATTCAATTACATCAGGCTCCTTGGATAGTAGCAAATCTAATCTTGCTGGTGTGTCATCACCTCTGAATCGTGTCTCTTCTTTAACCCACTGTGTCATTACATTATTCATTGCTATATTTAACAATTTTGTGCCCCACGAATCTTCGCTGCCTCCCGAGTCCCATTCCTCCCAGTTCACCTCCTTACAATTAAAGTCACCCATTAGGATTATATTGTTGCTTTTCTCGATCACTTTCTGTAGATAACTAACCATGTCTGACAACATCTCCTGGTATTCATCGTCATTCCATGCTCTCGTCTTAGGGGGAACATATACCACTGCCATATCTCTCTTACCATTCTCCCCAGTTTCTAATTTCAAATTTATGGCTTCGGCCCTGCCCTCTGCCATTTCCACAGTATCTACGTTTATATTGTCCTTCACTGCTATCATCACTCCTCCTCCCATTTTTTCTTTTCTGTCTCTTCTCCATAATTTGTATTTCCCACCTCCCATATGAATATCAATATCTTCTTTCAATTTAGTTTCTACAAAGCACATAACATCAGGTTCGTGTGCCCTCAAAAAATCATTGATTTCTAACCTTGCCGATATTAGTCCATCAATGTTTGTGTACGCCACTTTCAAACTTTTTTCATCGTTTTTTATACTCTCGTCTCCCCTTCCTTCCGTCGATACCACTTTCTCAATTTCTGGTCCATAACTCTCCAATAGAACTCTGTCTTCTCTTTCTCCGTTCGTTGTTCGTTTTTTGTCTTTGCTTCCTTTACTAACTCCTTTAATTTAGCTCTTTCCTCTTCATTTGCATCTCTCCTAATCCAAACATTTTGAAACCCCTCTTTCCCTGACAATTTCCACGTTCTACTTATGATTTCATTCACTATTACTTGGGACTTAAACTTTACTTTCATGGGCCTTGCCCCACCATCCTCGTACTTTCCTAACCTAAACACTTCTTCAATCTCTTCTTGGGCTTCATTGTTTCCTTCCATAACCAGTGATATTATTTCTTTAGCCTTGCTCAGTTCCTCTCTTTCTCTTTCAGATCTCACTGTCATTCGTTTTTCTTTTATTCCTGAAATTATCACACATTTTTTCTTGTCTGCTACATCCCTAACCAAAGATTCTCTACTTCTTAGTACTCTAACCACTTCCTTTTCCACTTTTTCCTTACTTTGTTGTTCTATGATTTCCTTCAAATTTACATTTCCTTCCTCCTGTATTTTCTTCCATCCCTTATGTTGCTCCTTGATTTCCTGAATATGCTCATCTTGCCTCCTCGATTTTGATTCGTATTCATCTAGTTTACTTTTTATTCTGTCCCTTTCTTCTTCCAAACTCTTATTCTCCCTCTTCAGCTGTTTTATTTCATTTGATGCGGATTCATTATTCGCCTTTAATTCTGTAACTTCTTTTTCTTGTTCCTCACTACGTGTGCTAACCTTTTCCAGTCTATTCTGTAGGACTTTGATCTCTCTCTCTTGCTCTATGGTCCGTTCCTGCAGCTGCTTAATTACTTCCCATACCTTTTTTAACTCCTGGACATTCCTCTCCGCCGTTTTCTCTACTCCTGCTATTCTTGTTTGTTGCAGCTCATCACTTCCTTTGCCTACATTTAGCTCGGAGAAGCCCGCAAATTCCCCCTCGCCAGTTGTAAACAATCGTCCGTCTCTCTCCGCCATGATACAACCATATGGAAACTTTCTTTTTCACTTTGTCTCGTATTTTTCGGGCCGAAACTTGTGTTTTTTTAAACTAATATCCGACGGGACCACCACTCACGCATTCAACCACATAATCACAATAGGCTATCTCCTTTTCGCTGCTAGTTCTGCGATTATTTCCCCTCGATCCAGGAGCAGCTCCGTCTCTCTCCCTCTACGACCCGTGTGTGTGTGTGTGTGTATTTACCTAATTGTGATATACAGGAAATGAGCTACGCTCGTGGGGTCCAGTCTCTGTTTCTCAATAAGTCAAATTTTGCTTTAAACTCGTTTAAGTTTTTAGACTGGACTATCTCTTTGTCCAGTCTATTCCACAGGTCTATGCATCTATACGGAAAACTATATTTCTTGATGTCCTTCAAGCAGCGCGGCTTCTTCAGTTTCAGTCCATGTCCTCTTGTTGCTCTCTTATCCCATAAAAACAGATCTTCTCTATCAGTTTTATCTACTCCCATCATGGTCCTGAACACTGCAATCATGTCACCCCTCTCTCTCCTTTCCTCTAAGGATGGCAAATCCAGCCTTTCTAGCCTCTCACTATATGACAGATCTGCCAAACTGGGGACCATCTTGGTTGCTGTTCTTTGTATTCTCTCAATCTTGTTTATATCTTTCTTTTTGTGTGGGGACCACACTACTGCCGCATATTCTAACCTGGGGCGGATCATGGCCACTATCAGTTTTTTCATCATCTCTTCATTCATGTAATGGAATGCCACTCTTATGTTGGTCAAGAGTTTATATGTCTCTCTAACTATCTTGTTGATGTGTTTTTCAGGTGACAAACTATCCTGGAACAGCACTCCTAAATCTTTCTCTTCTCTCGCTTTTGTGATTGGTTCATTACCCATCATATAGTTCAGTGATGGTCTCTTGGTGCTTTTACCCATTTCCAGTATTTTACATTTTTTTGCGTTGAATTTCATTTCCCACATCCGGCTCCAGTCATGTATCCTATCCAGATCCTCCTGCAGCATTTTACAGACCTCCTCAACCTCTACCTTCCTCAAGATCTTGGCATCATCAGCAAACAGACTTGCATAACTGTTTACTCCATCTACCATATCATTTATGTAAATCAGGAACATTACTGGTGCCAACACCGAGCCCTGTGGGACACCACTTGTTACTTCTCTCCATCCAGACATCCTGTCCTTTATTACTGTCCTCATTTGTCTGTCTCTCAAAAAGTCTTTCATCCATTCCAGGAGGTTACCCTTCAGTCCTCCTATATGCTCTAGTTTCCACATTAGTCTCTTATGGGGTACCTTGTCAAAGGCCTTCTCCAAATCTAAATATACACAATCCACCCAACCGTCTCTCTCCTGCAGCACATCAATCGCTCTTGAGTAAAAGCTCAACAAGTTGGAAACACATGACCTTCCACTTCTAAATCCAAACTGACTTTCAGTCAAAATATTCATCTCTTCCAGATATTTTATCCACCTATCTTTCAGAACCTTCTCGCACAATTTTGCAACCATGCTGGTTAGGGACACTGGTCTATAGTTCAGGGGTTCTTCCTTGTTTCCTCTCTTATAAATTGGTACCACATTTGCTCTCTTCCATTCCCGAGGCACTTTCCCTTCTTCCAGCGAACACACAATTAAACTGTGAATCTTATCTGCCAGTTGGTCTCTGCATTCCTTCAGTACCCAATTTGAAATTCCATCTGGTCCTGGGGCTTTCCTTACATCTTGAGTTTCCAGTAATTTGTACACTTCCTGTACTTCCACTTTTACATCTTTTATCACTACACTCCTAGTCACTCCTTCCCCCTCCACAAACTCCCCTTCATTAGTAAAAACTGATTGGAAACGTTTGTTCATTATTTCAGCTTGCATTGCCGCATCATTATAGACCTCTCCTTCTACTTTCAGTTTGGTGATTCCTTCCTTTTGCTTCAATTTGCCATTAACAAATCTATAAAACAGTTTGGGTTCATCCTTACATTTGTCGATTATACCTTTTTCAAAGTTCCTTTCTTCCTCTCTACGAATTCTTGTATATTCATTTCTAGTTCTTTTATATTCTTCCTTTGTTCTGTTGTTACCTCTCTTTCTCCATTTGCTCCATGCCATGTTCCTCTCTTTTTTTGCTATAATACACCTTCTATTAAACCACTCCTTTTTCCTGTATTCTTTCCCACTTACTCTTGGAACATATTTATCCACTCCTGAATTATAGAGGTCTAGAAAGATATCCCACTTCCTCTGAATCTCTCTTGTTTCTCTGAATTTTCTCCAATCTGCATTTTCAAAAAATTTACTCAATTCTGTAAAGTTTGCTTTCCCAAAGTTGTATCTTCCCTGCCTATGGAGCTCATCTCTTGGCACCACGTTCTCTATTATCATCTGGAACTCAATGACCACATGATCACTTTTTCCCATAGGACACATATATTTCAAGGATTCAATTACGTCAGGTTCTTTGGTTAGCAGTAAATCTAATCTTGCTGGGGTGTCATCACCTCGGAATCTTGTCTCTTCTTTGACCCACTGCGTCATTACATTATTCATCACAATGTTTAACAATATAGTGCCCCACGAATCTTCGCCACCTCCTGAGTCCCATTCCTCCCAGTTCACCTCTTTACAATTAAAATCACCCATTAGAATTATATTGCTGCTTTTCTCAATCACTTTCTGTAGGTAACTAACCATGTCTGACAACATCTCCTGGTATTCCTCATCAGTCCATGCTCTTGTCTTAGGTGGAACATATACTACTGCTATATCTCTCTTACAGTTCTCTCCAGTTTCTAATTTCATGTTTATCACTTCAGCCCTACCCTCTCCCATTTCCACAGAATCTATATTTAGGTTATTCTTCACTGCTATCATCACTCCTCCTCCCATTTTATCTTTTCTGTCTCTTCTCCACAATTTGTATTTGCCATTTCCCATATGGATATCAATATTCTCCCTTAACTTGGTCTCTACAAAGCACATAACATCAGGTTCTTGTACCCTCAAGAAATCGTTGATTTCTAACATTGCCGATATTAATCCATCAACATTAGTGTACGCCACTTTTAAACTTTTTTCGTTATTACTTATACCGTCTTTTCTCCTCCTCTCCGTCGGTACCATTTTCTCAATTTCTGGTCCATAACTCTCCAATAAAACACTGTCTTCTCCTTCTCCGTTCTTTGTTCGTTTTTTGCCTTAGCTTCCTTTACTAACTCCTTTATTTTAGCTCTTTCTTCCTCATTTGCATCTCTCCTTAACCAGACATTTTCGAACCCCTCTTTGTCTGCTAATTTCCATGTCCTATTCATGATTTCATTTACTATTGCCTGGGACTTGAACTTCACCTTCAATGGCCTTGCCCCTCCTTCCTCATACTTACCTAACCTAAACACTTCTTCAATCTCTTCTAGGGCTTCATTGTTACCCTCCATGACTACTGATAATATTTCTTTAACTTTACTCAATTCTTCTCTTTCTCTTTCAGATCTTATCGTGATATGCTTTTCTTTTACCCCTAAAATAATTACACATTTTTTCTTATCTGCTACATCCCTGACTAGAGCTTCTCTACTTTTCAATACCCTAACCACTTCCTTCTCCTTCTGTGTGTGTGTGTGTGTGTGTGTGTGTGTGTGTGTGTGTGTGTGTGTGTGTGTGTGTGTGTGTGTGTGTGTGTGTGTGTGTGTGTGTGTGACAGTGGTGAGTGAGTGAGTGATAGTGGTGAGTGAGCGACAGTGGTGAGTGAGTGAGTAAGACTAAGGAGGGGGGGGGGTTGCAGGGCTGTTTGGCTTTCTTGCCTCCTTCCCCGTGCCCCCACCCTCCACCACCCCAACATGTTTCCCTCCCCCACCCCCACATGTCTCCCTCCCCATCCCCCCACCCTCACCTACCCCTGCATGGCACACTGCCAGCAGCCTGCTTGGCTGTTTAGTTGCCCTGAAGCAGTACTGAACACCACATATCCCATCAGCCTACCCTCCTGCATGTGATGTCTGATGTGCCATTTTTTAGCAATAGTATTGTTTTGTTTATGAGGATAATAACATTACCTATGATGTTTCTGTGTGTCTGTATTGACTGATTAAGGTATATGAGAATTTGGGTTTGGGAACACATCTCTGACTTTACTTCTGTATTTTATGGGGAAAATTGCTTTGATATCCAACATACTAGCTGACCAAACACTCCCACTGGTACAAACCCACTGCCAGATATTGGGGTATGGGTGTAGATTTTGATCTCAGTCCCAGATTTAGGCAGAAGCTAATGAAATTCAATTAAGAATAAAGCAATAGTAGCCCTGGGAGGAAGACTAAATCAAATCAAGAAGCCCTGCTTAACACTGACCTTTCATCAGCAAATAATGAGACAGGTTGTCCCACAAAATTAAGGCAGTCATAAGTCAGTGAGACAATACAGCAAGCCCTCATTTTATGTCACCTCTTTTATGTCTTATTTTACAGGTAATTCCTTGGTGGTTTTATCAATACTTATAAAGCTGATCTGCTAAGAGATACAGCAAAGAAATGAGACCTATCAAACAACCTGCTTTGTGAAATGGGCCACACAGTCATTCAATCGAAGAGACATGTCACACATGGGAGACAGGTATGAACAATAGGGATTAAAGTAATGAGAGAAAAGGGAAAATTGAAGCAAAAGGGAAACATGCCAGCTGGTCTAATGGGTAAAGGTACCTCAACCAGTTATGGCTAATACAACACAGTTTAAATCCCATGGATGAAATGAGTTTAAATCCAACAGATAAACAGGTTTCTTGGTCACATAATGCCACTCAAGGAAGACTCACTAGTCATATCTGCCCTAGATATCAGGAGTGAGTAACCTAGTCTTGGGATCTTACACTTCTGGGGGGAAAAAAAAAAAAATACCTGAGAGGAAAGGCGAGGCAGAACCAAGAATTTGTTGCCTTCAATGATATCCTTCATGGTGGGATAAGGAAGGTCACTCATGGTCATAGCAGCCACAGCACTATGTGGATCTTCATGGAATACCAGCAATGTATCTCCTTTAGGTGGTACTACATACCGCTTCAGAATGGATTCAGTGTCTCCACGGTCCATCTGTACATATCTGTAGTGTAAAAGGATAAATGAAAACACGTAATAATAACGACAGAACTTGGATTTGGAATGTGTAGTGGATATAATGGATTTAGGATGACAAACTAGAATGCAATTACACAGAAAAAAGAACAGTGAGAAAATTCAATACAGTAACACTGAAGAAAGTGAAAGCAATACAGTATGGTGTGTAGTGCATAATACCCTGCATGTGAGTGATATGAGGATGAGTCTTTTTTTCACTCCCATATAAATTTGCCTGAGCCCTCCCTCCCTCCCACCTCAGATATACAATATCAAACAGACTCTCATCAACTTGGTGGTATATATACAGGGTGACATTAAAAAATCCAGCCATCGAAAATCCAGTTCCTTCAGATTTCCGGCATGGATTTCGGAGCGCATTTTCAAATTTACCATGTTGGCGCGCCACTGTTTTCTGGAGGCGCCGTTTATGTTTTGATGGCGCTGTACTCCAGAATCAGCGGTTGGGTCTTGCTTGCACCTGCTAACAGGCATTCCTGCTCATTCCTTCTCATTTTATCATTTATTTGCTGCTGTATAGCCCCATTATGGATTCAGCAAAGAAAAGAGGTGGCGTAAAACGTAAACATCGTGCGTTGTCGATCGCAGAGAAAGTGGAAATGCTAAAAAAAACTTAATAGCAGCGTGTCTGCGCGAATCATTTGTGGAACATACGACATTAAAATTCTGTAGAACTATTTTATTTAGTTGGTGAACATTAAAATTTCATTTGCTTTTCATTTAGTGTTTAATTTTCTTTCTTTAAAGGACTGTACAGGTAGTAATTTTCTGCTAAATATATACAGCATATATAACCATAAAAAATCCGGCATTTTCGAAAATCCGGCACTCCTCAGGTCCGGAGGTTGCCGGATTTTTTAATGTCAACTTGTATTTCTACATGGTGAATGTAGAGCACCAGACAATTCAAAGTAAGAAAAGGACAAGTCTTGCATTTCCTCATTCAGTATTCTCATGTTGCACTACATCCACTGTTACAACTATCCTACTCTTTCTGTATAAGTATGCATATTCTAAGCACTTACTATACTATTGTAATAACTGAAATGAAACTTAACAAATTAATCACTGTCCTGGCCAAGATTCAACCTCAGATCCTCGCACTTCATACGCACGCACGTTACCAAGAGGATCCCCAGTTTTCCTCCAGGCAACGCGGGGCTTTTTATTCACCCCATTACATCCCTCTTTTCTCCCCTTAGTGATTAATTTCGTAAGTTTCGAACATACAAGGTAGTTAGTGTAACATCGGAGGCTACCTTGGAGAGGCTGCGCACCACAACAAACAGCCCATCCCTGGGATGTAAGGACAGGGACGCTGTTAGCAAAACAAGGAAAAACATCAAATTGCCAATCAAGCCCTGCCTCACATCCCACACCGCTGCCAACCAATGCGCAGTCAACCACCGCACAGTGCGAACTCACACAGTGCGAATCACCTACAGTTAGACATCAACGCAGAAAATCGTATTTGTTTTCGTTTTCGTTTTTGAAGGCTCCAACATGCTTGCATGCGTCGGCCTTGGTCACCTAATGGCGGCTCTCCACGCTGCTCGATCCCTGGCAGCCTCCCTGTTCAGTCCCTTAACTCTTAAGTCACACTTAATGACCTTGTCCCATGTCTTTCTCGGTCTACCCCTCCCAACCCCTCCCCCAATATTAACACCTCTCACCCTCTGTACCCAATTATCATCCCCCATCCTCTCCACATGTCCAAACCACCTCAGCCTACATCTCCTCATCACAACACCAATACACTCCAGTCCCATCCTACCTCTCAACTCTTCCATCGTAAACCCAGCCCCCCCAGGCCTTGCACGCACGGACGCACTGCACATCCACCTAATCATTGTCGTTTCTGTACGTTTAAACCTGCGAATATCCTCTTCCTTTACTGCCCAGGTCTCACTACCAAACAGCATCACACTCCTAACATAAGCTGCATACAAAGACCCCTTAGCATGTAAGGAGAGTCCTCTCAATGTCAGGAGAGGCAACAGCTCCCTGAACTTCTTTCAACCACTTCTCACCCTAGCAACCAAGCTAACTCCAGCCCCACCTCCGGCACATAACATGTCTCCCAAATAACGAAACTGCTCCACACACTCAAGAGACTCACATGCAAGTTCAACCCTTTCAAGCCTAACAATCTCCACCTGCTCTCCCCGACACGCCGCACACATGAAATCAGCATCATCTCGCAGTCTACCTCTAATACCACAACATCTCTTGTGCACCCACTTATCACAAACACTACACAAAATGGAATTGCTTCCCACACCCTTGTGGCAAACTGCACATGGCCACTCTCCCTCTTTTCTGATTGTACCACCACCAACCCTAGATATCATCACTTTTGTTTTATCTGCATTCACCCTCAAGCCCTTGTGCCCCATACCATCTCTCCACTTCTTAAATCTTTCCTCCGCCTCCTTTTCATTCTCCGCAATCAACACCAAATCATCAGCATACAACATCTCCCATGGGAGTCCGTCTCTGAAGTCACGTGAGAGGGCTTCAAGCACCATGATAAACAACAAGGGACTCAAAACTGACCCCTGATGCACACCAACATTCACGGAAAACTCATCACTCAAAGCTCCATTCACTCTTACCTGGGTGCGAGCACCCATGTACATGGCCATAACCACCCTAACCAGCCACTCTTCCAACCCTAGCTTTCTCATTGCCCACTTCACCACCTCTATAGGGACTCTGTCAAAGGCCTTTTCCAAATCAACAAAAACAAAATACAATTCCCTTTTCTTGCCAATATATTTTTCCTGAAGCTGTCGAACAATGAATATGGCATCAGTGGTCCCAATGCCTGGCATAAACCCAAACTGCATCTCATCGATATTCACTCTCTCTCTAATCATACCTTCTAGAACTCTCTCCATTACTTTCATTATCTGATCTAAGAGCTTTATACCTCTGTAATTTCCCCTTTCCAGGGCATCACCCTTTCCCTTGTACACACTTACAATTACACTCCTCAGCCAATCATATGGGACAACACACTCATATATAATCATATTTATCAGGTCAGTGACTAAACTCACCCCAGGATCTCCTCAGCCCTTCAACATTTCGGCAGTCAACCCAGACACACCTGCCGCCTTCCCCACCCGCATCCTGCCTATTGCCTCACTCACAGTAGCAGCTTCAATCAAAGGCCAAGGGCCAAACACTGGATCAGCTGGCTCCAAACCTTCCCTATCCCAATCAAACTCCTCATTCAACAATCGGCTATAATGCTTTCTCCATGCATCTTTAATATCCTCACTGCTCACCACCACCCTTCCATCATCATTCTTCACACACTGCTCGCCTACAATGTCCCGATTATCTCTCTTCACCTGATTTGCCACCCTAAAAACCATATTTTTCCTTTCTCCATGATTTAGATTATCAAGTAAAAGTCTCTGTGACTCAGACTTTGCCCTGTATACCTCTCTTCTAGCCCTGCGCTTGGCAGCCAAGTACTCTTCCCTGTTACCACCATTCTTCCATTCCCGGAAAAGCCTTCTTTTCTCCTTAACTGCAGCTTCTACACCCTCATCCCACCACCAAGTTACTTTATGTCTTGGTGGGCCTCTTGTCCAACCGCATATTGTATCGGTAACTCTCAAGAGGTTGTTCTTAAGGGCTCTATACTGTTCATTAACGCCTCTATATATGGCTTCCTGTTCAGCCACCACCCTTACTGATTGGTTTCCCAGCTTCCATATTTTCCTCCTAAGTACATATGTCCTCCTTCTCATCACTCGATCCTTAAGCACCATGTCACAAATCAACAATCTGTGCTGCTGCACACACTCCTCGCTTCCTATAACTTTAACATCCCTCAATAATCTCCTATCAACCCTCCTGACCAGAAAAAAATCTATCTGACTACCAATTCCCCCAGACTCATACGCAATCAACTGGCTGATTCTCTTCCGAAAATGTGTGTTGCACACAATCATGTCCATAGCCTCCCCAAACTCGAGTATTCTTTCCCCTTCCGCATTCCTCACACCATATGCACATCCTCCATGGACTCCTTCATAACCTTGAGATGCTTCACCCACATGACCATTTAAATCCCCTCCCAGAACCACTACCTCATCATCACCCATACCACTCACTACACGTATTAAATCATCCCAAAATCTATCTTTCTCTGCGTCATCCAATCCTACCTGTGGAGCATATGCCGGTATAACTGAAACCAACCTCTGCCCGATCAAAATTTTCACTACTAATATCCTATCACTTACTCTCATAACATTCATGACATATTCCACCCATTTCTCTGCAACCAACACACCCACACCCCCATATCCGTCAGTTCCCCCCTGCCAAAACAACTTATAGTAGCAATCCTTCCCAACAATCTCTCTGGCTGATCCACCCCTGTACCGGACTTCCTGCAAACATGCCACATCCACCCACCTCCTACTGAATGCCTCAACAACTTCCCCTGCTCTTCCTCTCAAACTTCCCACATTCCACGAACCCACCCTAAACCCCCTGGGTGATTTGCTGTCCTCAGGCTTGCTTTGGTGCTTGATTTTGTAGTTCATAGTCGGTAAGATAAAGGGGGGGTAAACATTCCAAAGGCCCGACCCATTGCACAGACCTAGGTCCAGGCAATGGATATGGGACCCCTAGCCCACCAGTTTACCAGTGGCTGTGGTAGTGGCCTCGGGGCACCCTGCCAGGACAGCTGCAGGGACACCCTCCAAGTGCGGCTTGGCACTGCAATTGCCCCGCCATTATACACCCAATGATTGGGCAGCCTCCTGGGGTGCTACTCCCAGGTTTGGGCCCCTCTCTATTGAGCGGAAGCGGCACCCTGGGAACTGCAATGCCCTGTACCCTCTAGCACAGGTTCGAGCCCCATCTCGCCCCGGACCCATGATCTATGCCGGCGGAACCCCAGTCAAGCCTCCCCCCAAAGGCCGCCACTAGGTAGCGGGGGCAAAGTTTTCTGGCCACATGCCCTTGCTGGCGTCAACCCCTGTAACGTAGTGGGATACGTTGTGTAATATGTAAAGCGCATGTGGTGTAGTGCATATGATAGTTAGAGGAAATGTTTGGGAGAGTATGCTGGTCTACTCCCCATGTTAGAAAATGCTTATATTTATTGAATGCAAAATCTGCGAATCAAACTTCCTAACAACCGAATAGGCTGTATGACTCCAAGGCAAAAATGGACTTCCTGCCATTGCTACAAGTGTCAGGCTGGACAATGCGAGTCAGTCACACGAAGGCAGGTGGCTGACAACTGAGCCAGATTCAAAATGGTGGACAGCTGGCCAGCTACGTGCATGCCATCTACCAACTTTCCTAGGTAAACAAACACTTCTTCTGCATATTGCCATGAGAAAACATGTTTTACCTCGCATCCTGTGGTCCGTTTTAGTATCATAGCATTACCCACCTTTTCATCATGGTCTCAGCAGTCGACCTTGAAGGCTTTATGGCACCTCCAGGAGACCTCAGCAGTGACAGTGAGAGTGAAAACAGGGTGCCCCGCCCCGTGGGGCAAGAGTAAACGCCCCAAGCCTTGGATACCCACCCTCCTCCCTTCTTAACAAGCCCAGAAGTCACTTAAATAAAGGTACATGGTGTTCTATTCGTTGTTTTATTTCTTGGTCCAAACAGAAGTACTATTAGATACAGTATTAGCAGGGTAGAGTAAGCTGGAAAGGGACCTGAAGACCAAGCCCTGGGTGGGCTGTCCACCATATACCATTTTTCCCATAAGTTCTTTGGTTTACACAATGTGAAATCATAGAATGTGAGGGTTTCTGCCGTCCATAAACTCACATTGCATGAGAGTGCACTGTAATAACTGAAATGATACTTAACAAATTAATCACTGTCCTGGCCGAGATTCAATCTCAGGCCCGTGTGCTTCATATGCGCACACTTTATCACTGAGCCAAAGAGAGGATCACCGCTTTACCTCTAAGCAGTCTGGGCTTTTTATACACCCCAATACACTAAACTTTCGTTTCGATTTCGTTTCATTTTTGAAGGCTCCAACATGCTTGCATGCGTCGGCCATGGTCACCTAATGGCAGCTCTCCATGCTGCTCGATCTTTGGCAACCTCCCTGATCAGTCCCTTAACCCTTAGGTCACACTTAATGACCTCGTCCCATGTCTTTCTCGGTTTACCCCTCCCCCAGTATGAACACTTCTCACCCTCTGCACCCAATTATCATCCCCCATCCTCTCCACATGTCCAAACCACCTCAGTCTACCTCTCATCACAACACCAATACACTCCAGTCCCATCCTACCTCTCAACTCTTCCATCATAAACTCAGCCCCCCCAGGCCTTGCACACAGGGATCCACTGCACATCCACCTAATCATTGTCATTTCTGTACGTTTAAACCTGCGAATATCCTCTTCCTTTACTGCCCAGGTCTCACTACCATACAGCATCACACTCCTAACACATGCTGCATACAAAGACCACTTAGCACGTAAGGAGAGTCCTCTCAATGTCAGGAGAGGCAACAGCTCCCTAAACTTCTTCCAACCACTTCTCACCCTAGCAACCAAGCTAACTCCAGCCCCACCTCCGGCACATAACATGTCTCCCAAATAACAAAACTCTTCCAAACACTCAAGAGACTCACCAGCAAGTTCAATCCTTTCACGCCTAATAATCTCCACCTGCTCTCCCCAACATGCCGCACACATAAAATCAGCATTATCTCGCAGTCTACCTCTAATATCACTACATCTCTTGTGCACCCATTTATCACAAACACTGCACAAGATGGAATTACTTCCCACACTTTTGTGGCAAACTGCACATGGCCACTCTTTCTCTCGTCTGATTGTACTGCCACCAACCCTAGATGTCATCACTTATGTTTTATCTGCATTTACCCTTAAGCCCTTGTGCCCCATACCATCTCTCCACCTCTTAAATCTTTCCTCCGCCTCCTTTTCATTCTCTGCAATCAACACCAAATCATCAGCATACAACATCTCCCACAGGAGTCCATCTCTGAAGTCACGTGAGAGGGCTTCAAGTAACATGATAAACAACAAGGGACTCAAAACTGACCAATGATGCACAGCAACATTCACGGAAAACTCATCACTCAAAACTCCATTCACTCTTACCTGGGTGCGAGCACCCACGTACATGGCCATAACCACCCTAACCAGGAATTCATCCAACCCTAGCTTTCTCATTGCCCACTTCACCACCTCTCTAGGGACTCTGTCAAAGGCCTTTTCCAAATCAACAAAAACAAAATACAATTCCATTTTCTTTCCAATGTATTTTTCCTGAAACTGTCGAACAATGAATATGGCATCAGTAGTCCCCCAGCCTGGCATAAACCCAAACTGCATCTCATCAATATTCACTCTTTCTCTAATCATACCCTCTAGAACTCTCTCCATTACTTTCATTATCTGATCTAAGAGTTTTATACCTCTGTAATTTCCCCTTTCCAGGGCATCACCCTTCCCTTTGTACACATTTACAATTACACTCTTCAGCCAATCGTCTGGGACAACACACTCAAATATAATCATATTTATCAAGTCAGTGACTAACCTCACCCAGTATCTCCTGAGGCCTTCAACATTTCGGCAGTCAACCCAGACACACCTGCCACCTTCTCCACCCGCATCCTGCCTACTGCCTCACTCACAGTAGCAGCGTCAATCAAAGGCATAGGGCCATACACTGGATCAGCTGGCTCCAAACCTTCCCTATCCCAGCCAAACTCCTCATTCAACAACCAGCTACAATGCTCTCTCCATGCATCTTTAATATCCCCACTGTTCACCACTACCCTTCCTCATCATTCTTCACACAGCTCACCAGCTACAATGCTCTCTCCATGCATCTTTAATATCCCCACTTTTCACCACTACCCTTCCTCAACATTCTTCACACTGCTCACCTACAATATCCCGATTATCCCTCTTCACCTGATTTGCCACCCTAAAAATCGTAATTTTCCTTTTCCCATGATTTAGATTATCAAGTAAAAGTCTCTGTGACTCAGACTTCGCCCTGTATACCTCTCTTCTAGCACTAAACTTGGCAGCCAAGTACTCCTCCCCGTTACCACCCTTCTTCCATTCCCGGAAAAGCCTTCTTTTCCCCTTAACTGCGGCTTCTACACCCTCATCCCACCACCAAGTTACTTTATGTCTTGGTGGGCCTCTTGTCCAACAGCATATTGCATCGGTAACTCTCAAGAGGTTGTTCTTAAGGGCTCTGTACTGTTCATTAACGCCTCTATCTAAAGCACCCTGTTCAGCCACCACTCTCCTCATCTCGCTATAAAAGGCATCCCTTACTGATTGGTTTCCCATCATCCATATTTTCCTCCTAAGTACATATGTCCTCCTTCTCATCACTCGTTCGTGCTAAGTCTGTTCTTCGCTCTGCTAAAAATAATTTCATCCGTGCTAAATGTTCCCAACTCTCCAACTTGAATTCTTCTCGCTCCTTTTGGCACCTTGCCAAAAACTTTTCTAACAACTTTACCTCATCATCCTTCCCTCCTCTTTTCTACTCTGATGGCTCTGTAGCTATTTCTTCTACTGATAAAGCAGATCTCTTTGCTCACACTTTCTCCTCCAATTCTACCTTAGACGATTCCGGTGCTGTTCCTCCATCACTTCCCCCCTCAGACTTCCTCATGACTGACATTAAAATTTCTTCAGCTGATGTATTTTCTGCCATCACTGGCCTCAATATTAACAAGGCATATGGGCCTGATGGAGTCCCTCCTGTTGTCCTCAAAAACTGTGCTTCTGTGCTTACACCCTGCCTAGGTAAACTATTTTGCCTTTGTCTCTCAACTTGTACCTTTCCTTCTTGCTGGAAGTTTGCTCTCATTCAGCCAGTCCCAAAGAAGGGTGACCATTCCCAACCCTCTAACTATCGTCCAATTGCTTTAACATCCTGCGTATCAAAAGTTTTCGAGTCAATTCTTAACAGAAAAATTTTAAAGCACCTTTCCTGTCACAGCCTTCTTTCTGATCGTCAGTATGGGTTCCGTCAGGGACGCTCCACTGGCGATCTTCTCACCTACCTTTCAGACTCTTGGTCATCCTCCTTTCGGGACTTTGGCGAAAGCTTTGTCATTGCACTTGACATCTCAAAGGCTTTCGATCGAGTCTGGCATAAATCTTTAATTTCCAAACTGCCCTCCTACGGTTTCTATCCTTCTATCTGTGCCTTCATCTCTAGCTTCCTTTCTGGTCGTTCTATAGCTGCTGTTGTAGACGGCCATCGTTCTTCTCCTAGACCTATCAACAGTGGTGTTCCTCAGGGCTCTGTCCTATCACCAACTCTCTTCCTTTTATTCATCAATGACCTTCTAAGCTGTACATCTAACCCTATCCACTCATATGCTGATGATTCCACCCTTCACCTTTCCATTCGATTTCCGCAACGTCCATCTCAGCAGTTACTTCAGCAAACAAGGGATGAGGCTATGGCACACCTAATGTCTGACTTGGCTCATATCTCTGATTGGGGTAAAAATAATCTTGTTATTTTTAATGCATCAAAGACTCAGTTCTTACACTTATCAACCCGACAAAATCTTCCTCAGGATTACCCACTAATGTTTAATATGTCCAGCTCGGTCCTGCATCATCCTTGAACATGCTAGAGGTTTCATTCTCTTGGCATCCTTGAACATGCTAGAGGTTTCATTCTCTTGGGATTTGTCTTGGAAAGAACATATTACATCTCTTATGAAATCTTCTTCCAAGAGATTAGGTGTGCTGGGCCGACTCCAAGCTTTCTTTACCCCTGCACAGATGTTGACCTTGTACACGGGTTTTATTCGCCCGTGTATGGAGTACAACTCTCATGTGTGGGGAGGCTCCCCACATGCGGTTCTTCTCAATAGGGTGGAGTCAAAGGCTTTTCGTCTCATTAACTCTCCTCCTCTTACTGTTTCCCTTCAACCTTTGTCTCTTCGCCGCATTGTTGCATCTTTATCTCTCTTCTATCGCTACTTCAATGGTCACTGTTCCTCTGAACTGTCTGCTTGCATCCCTCCACTTCTACGACGGGCACGTAGTACCCGTCTAGCAACAAACTCTCATCCCTTTTCTGTCCATCTCTCTAATGCAAGAGTTAACCGTTACTTCCAGTCCTTCATTTATGCAACTGGTCAACTCTGGAACTGTCTTCCTCTGTCTGTATTCCCTGCTTCCTATGATCTCCAATCTTTCAAACGCAGTGTGTCCAGGCATCTCGAAATGAATGGATCTTGAATTTGGCTCTCTTTTGTATTGTTTTTACTTTTACTTGGAAGGAACAGTATGTGGGCCCAGGCCCTTGGATCCTTCTTCCTTGCATTAAAAAAAAAAAAAAAAAGCACCATGTCACTAATCAACAGTTTGTGCTGCTGCACGCACACTCCTCTCTTCCTGTAACTTTCATCCAATTTATTCCTTCTTGTTCTCCCCCCCCCCCAAGAAGAGGAAACCATGGGTTAGATGCCCACAAATTGTACCCTCCAAGAAAAAACAAAAACAAGACAACAAAAAGCAGAATTCAAGTTCCACTTATTTTGAGATGCCTGGATCCACTGAGTTTAAAAGACTGGAGGTCACAGGCAGTAGGAAATAAAGACAGAGGATGACAGTTCCAGAACTGACTGGTTGCATTTATGAAGCACTGGGAGTAATGGTTAACTCTTGCATTAGAGAGTCGGACAGAAAAGGGATGTGAGTTTGGCAAACTATATTTTCTAAAACTGTCCAAGCACCCTAACATCATAAGTTTATAACTACATCCTCTTGTTCTCCCACCATCTCCTATGATGTAATCATCTTGGTCAATCCTTTCAATACCACATAGACACTCGTACATCAGTATATCTCCTCTTTCTCTTCTCTGTTGAAATGCAGGTAGTTTCAACCTTTGTAACCTCCCCTCATACCGGAAATTCCTTATGTTAGGTATTATCTTAGCAGTCACTCCTTGCACCTTCTCGAATTTACTGCTATTTTGGCTGTGGAAACCACACCACCGGAGGATATTTTAATCTAGGTCTACCAATCATCATCCATTTTTAACATATAATTAGCATTAGCCAGGATGAATTGAGCAACCTTTCTAAAACTGTCAAATCCATGCCAATATACTGCATAATACATGCATTAGAATATTTGAATTTTTATCGAGGGATGGTTACTCAATGCTCCAGTGAACCCTGATATACTTGTTAGTGTGACATCTGGGATAAGGGACTGAGCAACAACAACAACAACTTTAAGATTAAAATTTTTATCCTGTAACTCCATGGCTTAATTAAACTGTTTCTAATAATTTTCTATCTATCTATCTATTGCCAGACGCCTCAATCCCGAACGGAGTGGCCACAAACAAATCGCCTCCATGTCACTCTGTCCCCTGCCATTTCACTACCACGCTCCCAACTCACACCCCCCTCTCTCATATACCTCTCCACTCCATCCCTCCATCTCATCCTCGGCCTCCCCCTCCCTCTCGCCCCCTCCACCTCACTCACATACACTCTCCTC
>JAGKTI010015188.1:0-20781 GCA_018397915.1 Birgus latro | reverse complement strand
TTATAGCAGTGAGTAAAAATGTTGTTGTAATTTCTTCCTTCCTTATAGTGACACAGAGGGCACATAAAAAGAACGGAATTTAGTTGACCGACTTCGATGTCAAAAATTAAATAGTCTTGTGAAGCGTGGCAGTTTTTCCATGATTAGTGACATCGGGAATTGCCGAATGCACCTTGATTAACAAACACTGGTAACACATGATACTGTTTTGGCTTAACCTCACATTGAGTGACAAGCCTAATGGTTTTCTGTAAGCCAGAAAATAATTTACAGTGCTGGATGGTAACCACATAACCAACCCATATGTGTTCCGTATGTGTCAACAAGTGGGTTGAAAGAGGGTTAGTGCTCCTCCCCTTAAAACAACTAACTCGAAGGCAGACGGCCACCCCTTGCAGGATTGTGGCATCTGGCTATAGATAGATGAATAGATAGATAGACGTTTTAGTTTGCACGCTGTGAGGTAGGTTATAATCACTGGGGGATCTGGGGGGCAAACCCTGCCAGTTAGGTTCCATTGACTTCAGTTAGGCTTCCACTGCTATTTATGGTTTTAAATTGTATACATTTGAGTTTGTTTGGTGTGCCGACATCATGTCTAGTTTGCGGTATCAGCAGTAAATGTACATCCGGGGGAGTTCAGGTGGCTTTCTGTAATATTGCTAAGTAGGTATATTTTGTTTGTTCTCTAATATTTTTTTATCGAAAATCAAATTTTAATCACCAGAGATGTTTCTAGCTACTAAAATTATTTTCCCTGAGAATGGAGGTCAATAAGAAAACAGCACGAATCACTGCATCACTGTCATTTTTATTCACCATTTTTTCATTCCTTTACTCTTTTTTGTGAATTATTATTTATTGTTCCATAACTCTGAGACAGAGTAAAAACTACAGATCTGAAAGTAGGAGAAATGCAGTACTTCGTAACTCCATTATCCTAAAAGCATCCGCACCCCACCAAAAATGATGAGTCCTTTGAAAAATAGGAAAATTGGGGGGTTATTAAGGGGCTAGCACACGACCCCCTTGAATCAGGAGTGCCTGGGAAAAGAGAGTACTGTAGACCCCCATTTCATCATACCCTGCTAGACTAGATACATTATTGGATCTTACGAACACTTAGGGCCCCCAGACTCAATGTCATATTTATTGGATACCATTCAGTAAATGGGGAAAACCATGCGGACCTACTGGATAGTTTGGAGACCGCTGGACACTTTTTTGCATTTAACATATACTGTACTATCCGTTACATGAAGCACACAGTATGATGCAGGCCTACCAGATCACCTCCTTCATGCAAGGTGACTCAGAATGCTGTTACTGATGCTGGCAGCAGGTTTTTCCACCTGCTTGGACTAGGTTGGAGAGGAGCAGGTGGAAAATGGTGGCAAGTCAGGCTATTTAGGGACTATTTCCAGTAGGCCTGGGTGGGATGAAGGCTGTGGACACACTGTAATACACTTGGTAAGCATCATTCTTGCTGTGTTTTTTGTTGTGTTAACATCTCTGCCTCCACATCTCGCATGTCGAGTGTGAAAAGCGTTTCCCCATGATGATTGTGAAAAATGGCTTCTTGTAAGGAACCACCTTCCCCCCTCTCTCACTGAGAAAGCAAAGAGAAAGATTTTAAGCCCTGTGGAGAAGATGGAAGTGATCGAGGCACACAAGAAAGGTGCGAGCAGGGGTGGCCTCATTTGCAATTTTGGGATAAAGAGGTTGACCCTGTATGACAACATGATGGCCAAGGACACAACAAAGGAGCTCTTGGAAAAAATGGAAGGTTAAGGATGTGTTCAGGAGTAGGAAGCTGTTCAACAAGAAACTTGACAAAGCTGTGTATAAGTGGTACACACAGGAGTGAGCTGAATGTGTTCCTGCCCATGGCCTGGACATCCAAAATGCAGCACAAATGCTTGCTACTCACCTTGGCATAAAAAATTTCCAGTGTAGTGATGGCTTCTTTGTGGAGGTTTAGGAGGCACAATGGCTTTGTTAACAAGGCCATAGCTGGGAAGATGCTCAGCATCAATGTTGATGCTGTGGAGCAGTTCATCCAGCATCTTCAGAATCTGATGGAGGACGAGTGCCTGCATGAGGTTCAAATCTACAATGCAGATGAGACTGGGCTCTTCTGGTGTGCTCTTCCTCAAAATACCTAAGCTTTAAAAGATATTGTTAGGACTCCAGGACATACAGTAAAACTATGAAGGAGCATCTCTCCATTCTGGCATTTTCCATTGCTAATAGCCCACACCACCCACAGCGAGTCATAGTAAGTAAGAGCAAGCGCCCTAGGTCACTCAAGGACATCATTGGCCAACCTTCCTACAGAGTTCCATGGGAACAAGTCTGCCTAGTTTACTCAGGATATCATTAATAAATGGTTCCACCATGGCTTCAAGTCTTCTGTGATGTAGTACCAAAAAAGGTATGGCATCAGTCCTGACAGTATGAAGGCAGTGCTGCTGTTGGGCAGTGCACCAACCCATCCTTCCTCCACCAAACTCTGCAGCAAGTTTGGTCAATTCAAGTTTTTTCTTTTCCTGCCAGTCATCACCACTGCCATTATACAGCCTGCATTCCAGGGAGTTACAGAGAGTGCAAAGAGGCACTTCAGAAACCTCTACCTGCTCCAGTGCCTTGTTTGACTGAGGATGGGGTGGACCAGGAAGACCATGGCCCAGAGGGAAGAAGACCCTATAGAATTAAAGAATTACATCATCAGTGATACTATCTTCAACTGGGCAAAAGTGTGGAAGAAAGTGTCTCGTGCCACACTAAAGAGTGAGTGATGCAGACTCCTCAGAATACCCAAGACTCCAGCACCACTACATGATTTTGAAGGTTTGAGCCACCGAAGATGGCAGATATGTTGGAAGCTACAGGGCAAAGTAATCTTTTTGAGGAGGAACTGCAGAGTGGCAGGATGAGGATGCTGTTGTGCCTGGCTGCCATCACCAGACGGAAGAGGAGATTGGTGCTGAACTACAACAAGACAAGTAACAGGCAAGGGAGGAAGATGAAGAGGAGGGGGCACCTTGACCATCTTTGGCTGCAAGTACTGATGCTGCAGACACAATTCTCACCATCATAGAGACAAGTGGTGGGCCTACTACACACTGCCATGAGGTCATGCAGCTTCAGCAGCGAAAGCAGATCCTGGCTAAGATCTCTCAGTTTTTCAAGCCTGTGCCCTCTCATGCTGCCAAGAGGATCCCCACAGTCAGACTTCCAGTGTGTCTGTAGCATCAGCATCCTCAGCCAGCCTCAATATAGCCTCAAGATCCAGCAGTACAGCTTCCAGGACCCCAACCCCAAGCACCTCAGGACTCTCTCAGCCACAGGTGACACCAGAGCCCTCAGAAACCTTCTTTGCCAGTAGTGACGAAGAATGACGGTTAACTTAGTCTAGAACCTGAGAGTGGGTGTGGGAGCAGTCTACATCCATTTGTACAGGTACGGTGTACATTACTTGAATTCCTTACCTGTTTTACCCCAGCCTCGCCCTTCGTGATTGTTGAGTTGTTATACACGGCTATAGTAATACAGTGCTAGTCATGAAGAAGTGCTATGACAAGGGTTGAGAAATTCTGGGCCAGGTTAGTGTAAAATAAGTATAGTTTTCATTTTATTACTAGAATATGCTATTTTACTCATTTATTTTCCAATATGTGCTTGAAATCCCACTTCAGGGGGGGGGGGGAGGGGCATCAGACTTACCGGTTTTGTCAGCATTATCGGATTGAGCTTCCCCCAGATGGATCCGGTATAGAGAAGGTCTGCTGAAATTTTGTCAAGGATCGCATCTCAAGCACATGTTCTGCTGACTTAAAGCTCAGCAGATTCAGGCTGGGATTGTTGGGATTCCTGCTATAGAAACTAGGAACATTGTTTACATTGGAAAGTGATACTCCACCTCAGTTCTGTTGACTTGATAGAAGCATAAGCATATGGGTTATGTCTTATCTATCTATCTATCTATTGCCAGACGCCTCAATCCCGAACGGGGTGGCCACAAACAAATCGCCTCCATGTCACTCTCCCCTGCCATTTTACTGCCACGCTTCCAACTCACACCCCCCTCTCTCATATACCTCTCCACTCCATCCCTCCATCTCATCCTCGGCCTCCCCCTCCCTCTCGCCCCCTCCACCTCACTCACATACACTCTCCTCGTCAATCTTTCACTCTCCATCCTCTCCACATGCCCAAACCACCTTAACGTGTTTCTCCTAACGCTTCCCATCACGTCCTCAACCACACCACGACGTTCCTTCACTTCCTCATTTATTAGTCTGTCTCTCCATGTGACTCCACATGCTCCTCTCAAATAACTCATTATGTCTTAATTTTATTTATTTATTTATTTTTTTTTTTTCAAAATTTGATACATTACTCCTGTTTTGGAGTACAGTACTTTCCTGAGGTAACTATATTTGTGGTCCAGTCTAAACTGCTCAGTGCTTCCTCCACTGAGTAAAGTAAATACAGTACAGTACTGTATATGTTTACCCATATTTTTTTCTTTTCACCAATCAGCTGTCAGATCCCTCTGATGAGGAAATTAGTGCTTTATATTTCAAATTTAGAGAGGAATTGTACATAAGAATAAAAAGAACTAACACCAACTTTAGGCCAGTTTGTTCATGCTTGGCAACTTCTGCAAAGACAGGGTAAAGAAAGCCACTCACAAACACCACCTTGAGAGAGAGAGAAAGGAATGAAGGAATAATCAAGAACTATCACCAAGCCATAAATTGACTATATGGCACTAAGGCTGGCAATAAAGTGGTTTTGGTAATGAAATAGTTTTGCATTAAATCACAGGGAGGAAGGGGCCATGTCATAAACCCAAAAATCTAACCTGATAGGAGTATAGGGAAAATAAAGGCTGGAAGAAACAAGGAAATATTAAGAAGAGAGGTAGGACTGAAGAGAACAGCCCAGTAAGGAGAGAAAGACTGGAGACAAAAAGGTCTTTTTTAGGCACCTCTTACGACAAGCACGGATACTGGGAAAGTATCCATTCCCTCCCCACCCCAGGAGGAAGAGAAAGAGAGAGAGAGTGAGTTACTTGTGGTATAGGAGGACACCCACAAACCACTCATTCATTGTAGTGTAACCTTCAGGTGACTCTATAGTCACCCAGAAAACTATTTAATATAATGGATGGTAACCATATAACCAAGTGAATGCCAGGGATTTGATGGTTTGTCACTCCAGCCAGATGTAACCTGTAAGGGGCAACATTGGGTTTTGCCCCAGAGGAATGGATGGGGTTTCTTGCTCACATAATACCACTCATGGGAAGGTACTCACATAACTGTTAGGACTGAGTAACCTAACCCCTGGCCCTTATGCTTCTGATGAGGAAAAAGGATTGGATGATAAATACATAGATAGACAAGTAGATAGATAACTACCTTTGCTTTTATTGAAAGATTGATAATAATACTAGAACTCATCTAAGCTGCCATAATATTGCACTTTTATATAGTAAACCTCACATTAATATGTATATAATCCTGTAGTATATGATATAGTAGGATCTCTAATGGAATACCATGCATACTTTTTGTCATTTATACATTTCACTGCATTGAAGTATGCACATATTATGGCATTGGAATTTAAATTGGATGTGATGAAGTACTGTAGTAGCTATAGTTTCAGACATGGCAGGTGGAGCTACAGGGTAATCAATATATAGATGTGCTGATGGAGCTGCCTGACCTTGAATAATTTATGGACACACACAACACTGACACCTAATATGTTAGCATGACAGATAGTTATGCAAGAGTCTTTTTCCCTCATGTAGGTACTTTATTTGGTGCAGTACAATATTTGATTACAGTGTTTCATATAAAAGTAAAAATTTTCATGTATTTTGAATGCTTTGTACTGTACATTGTTGCATGTGTCAGCCTAAACCTGGTGTGGATCTTAATGCTGTACAGTTTCTGGTAGCATATTTCTTCAGTCCCTGAACCCTGAAGTCATGTTGTAGCACCATATCCAAAGTCTCCTTAGATCTGCCCCTGAGGCTATCTCCTTATTCTCCACATTCACATTTGTTAAACCTTTTCACCCAGCTTTTATCCTCCATTGGGTGTGTCTTCAATGGCTAATACTTAAAGCATATTGTCATGCATTATGTCTTTGTGTATACTGAAGTATCCTGAAATTGTTATAATTCAGCATACTGTACTATACTACAGTACTTTGTGTCTGAGGAAGATAATGTACCTGATCGCTAGCACACTTTCTTCTTATCAGTTTTACCCTTGTAGTAATCTTCCATTTGAGTATCTTTTCCATTTTTTTTTCTAAATCCATTGTCATTTAATTGTTTTTTACTGATAGTCCTTTTCTTGTTTGTGCATGTGCATTCAGTCTTTAGACTCTAACAGAATACTGAGTATAGTCAAATCTTTGTTTTATCCCTTAATCTTGTGTATGACTAATAAGAAACAGGTTATCCTATTTATTCAGACTTCATATATAATTTTGAGTGCAATACAGCACACTACCTGTACTGTTAAGTAGTGCCAGCATTCATATTTGTATCACTTTGGCATGACAACCATAACATTCTGTTTCATATGCATATTGAATACTGTTCTAGTAATGTACATTCACATCCTAAGTTGTCTTCAGTATGTTGCTTGCTGTTTGAGCAGACATGCTTTTAAGGTCCTCATGTTGGATTTGTGGGAAAGACCAGTGTACACTTTATTGAAAATAGAGTGTACTCTGTGCAGTTATTACATAAGCTATTATGATTTCAATCATTAATGTTAGTGACAGAATACAATTCTCTTAGAGTTTACTTTTGTACCCAAGGCATTTATTGGTCTTAGTTCAATTACAGTGTGTATGAAATATTGATAAGCCAGTCTTTTTTTTAACCTTTTGAGGGCATAGGAGGGACCCAAGGTTGAAGTAGGGTAAATGACATTTTAGACTGATGTAGCCTAAACCTTGACTTTGGGCTGAAACCAGTTCCATAAATTATTTACTTCCCTCCTTCATGGCAAGTGACAGAAATAATTGCAGAAGAAGCATTGATCTTGTGAGTGGACTGCTGTGTCAGTGGAGTGTATAGTTGTGTGCTCGCGTGGTGTGTGTGTGCATGGTGCCTCGTGTGTCTTAGAGGTGGAAATTTTGTGAGTTTGGTATTAGGTAAGGGCTAGATAGATAGATTTTACCCCATCAAATGCACTGTTTGTTGTCACTGTGGTTTGGCTGGTATTATAAATGGTATCCCTTTTTTTTTTCTTTTTTTTTTAAGTATCCTGTATATAGGCTTCATTAGAATAAAAAATCACTTTGTAACACTTTTATTTTTCAGAAATTGGTATCGGATGGAAGGAGTGGAGAATGAAGACCATTTTAGGGACTTGGAATTACTTAGGGAGAGGTATGGTTTTTGATAATACTGTAATTTGCTTTTGTTGTGGTGACCATCATCCACTCACTTGATATAGTGTTGTCTACTTTCTTCACTTCAGTCATTCTTTTTCTGTGTCTGCCCTCCTCTCTTCCTATTTCTCCCATCTTTCTTGTCAGTTTTAATAACTCTTCTTTCCTTTTCAGGTGGATTTACATTGAATGCCAGGTCTGATGGTTTCATGTTAGCCAGGAAACCATTTACAGTGCTGGGTGGTAACCATATAACCAACCCATACGTGTTCCATACGTGTCAACAAATGGGTCGGCATAGAGTTAGTGCCCCTCCCTATAAAACAAGTAACCCAAAGATAAATGGCCATCCCTTAAGGGATTATGGCATCAGGTTATAGGTAGATGGATTGAAAATAAGAAGTGTTCAGAAAAGTTATCATAACAGGTTGGATTTGAAGTACCATTGAAAGAGTTCACCATATTAAGGAAGAGAAGTATAGGTACTGTATATATTTCTGTTTCAACCAGAGCACTTAAGTGATAATGGGAAACTGTTGGAAAACCAGAAAATGTGAGTCATTTGGTTTGAAGCACCAGATGGAGAGAGTGGTTTTATGTGGTCGCAGTATTGTTTATCAGCAAGAGAGTGAGCAAGTACTATATGTACATGAATGTGGATACTTTTACCTTGAGGATAATTTTTAGTAACTTTACAATAGAAATAAATGGACTAAATACATACTGCATGCAATTACTTGTTTACGTGTCAGTGAATAAGGAGGCAGGAAAAGTGGTAATTTAAAATAAGAAATTCTTGGGTGAGATGAATAAGTGTATCAAGGAAAGACAGGAAAATACTGTAGGCCTACTTATAATACTGAATGCATATAATACACTAGACTGTCTGTCACTTTCTAACTGTTACCACAATGCAGGTTAATCCACCACAGCACAGGACATGGTTCTAAGCATGGCCAGGTATTGCATTTCGGGTCACTGCATGGACATACAATATATCTCAGAGTGTGGGGCATGTGACTACTCAGAATCTAGCTGATGTGGGAGGTGATGGTAATGGATGATATGTGGAGTGATGGTGTGGTCTAGGTGAAGGTGTGGCCTAGGTAATGGTGTGGGTTGTGATCTGGGTTGTGTTCTGGGTGAAGGTGTGGGCTGGGTAATGGTGTGGGTTGTGACCTGGGTTGTGGTCCGGGTGGTGGTGTGGTCTTCCTCCACACATCAGGCTGTTTGCAGTACAAAGTATTTTTAATTGTGTTTATCGTTGTTCAGTACATTTAAGTCCACTTTGAGATAGTTAGGGCAGACTTAAGGGGTCATTAAGGGTGACTGTGGAGGTTGTTGTCCAGAACGAGTTTTCAGGCTCTGTCTCTTCTTTAACACAATTTTCCATAACCTCAGTCTTGTTGTCAACCAGTTAGCTGTATTATAGCTAAGCATACTGTTTGTGAATTTAACTTCATCTACTCCACTGCACCACAGTATATACCCTGTGCTCTTTCCTTCATACTAAAACTTTATTTACTTTAAATTTGCCTCGGGTACTTCATCTATATTTCTTACCCCAGCTGCTACTCATAGGAAATTCATCTCATCTGCTTGGGTCTTTGATATGCTGCCCTCTTTCATTGTCCTCTTTTTGCACTAATATGTAGTTAATAGTTGGTAAAACACTGTCCCTTAGTGCATTCTTAACCTTGCAGCCAACCAATCTCCCTTGAAGAATATGCTTTCTTCACTGTACATACAGCCAATCTTCCTTTCTGAATACCACAATACTGTACAGTAAATCCTTATCATAGCCACATTTATATGTGGGTGGGTAAGGCATGGTATGTCTTCTGGGTGGTGGTGGTGATAATGATGATGATGATGATGATCTTCATCATGATGATGAGGAGGAGGAGGAGTCTAACAGAAAGTATTGTCAGAGAAAATGGTTTGAGGAATAATTATGGTATTGTTATAGAAATCATTTTAGGGCTACCTTTGATATTTGCATTTTCTTTGAGCCCCTTTTTCATAATCTGCTATGGAGTGGATGGCACAGTTTTGCTGTGCTTTTTGCAGTTGATTCCACAGTAAGTTACAGTTACAGAATAATACCTTTTAATGCTCCATTGCTGTATATAAATCATATTTGCCACTTCCCACAGTTTACAGTACCAGTTGGATGGGGAAAGTTGTGATGTTGAACACATGCCGGACTTATAATCTTGGCTTCTTGCATTCAGTCTTATGTGTTTTCTCGTTCTTGTACCTCTGCATCCATACTTCACTACTCAACATGCTCATTGCAGCAGATAAGTTAAACTTTTTATTTCCCTCAACACTCACCAGGCTACAATACAGTTCTTGGTATCATGCACAAAACCTTAGTGGTTCTTGCACCACATGTAACAGACATCACATGCAAATGTAACACCTGCCTCAGTGCATTCAGAGTGATCACAGGCACAGAACTTGAACAACAGAAGGACACAAACAAACTAATATACAAAGTGTACATCAGGTCTGTCTTAGACTATGCCAGTCCAGCATGGACAACATTCAGTTCACATGCACAACACAAACTAAAGATCATACAGATCAAAGTGCCATGTATAATTACAGGCTGCACATGGACCACACCCACTGAATATTTATATTTGGAGACCAAAGTTTTGGATTTCCACAAACACCTGGACATGCAGGGACCACAGTACATAGCACCTGCCAAACTAAACCCACAGTGCCCATTACACTACATTCACATCCACCCACCAACACCCAAAGTACATCAAAAATACTCAAGAACATTACCACAATGAGATACACAACACCACTCCAACACCTTAATCCACTCACACAGATGTAACCAAATACATATACCATACATTCACAAACATGGCCCTTAGTAGTTTAGGGCCAAACACAGTCCTTGGCTTCCCTCCACCGTTCATACACGAATCAGAGGCCCAGTTAAACAAAACAGACAGTACAGTACACTTGAGCAGACAATGCTGTGGCCATCACACAACACAACACTCGGAACATACCAACACAGGACAGGTAACACTACAGACACCACATGTCCATGCTGCCAGGCTGCCACACACATATTGTAGTGACACTTATACTTACAGATTACATAGTATTGGCAGCAGACAGACAGACACACAGTATATCTAGGGTGGAGGATATCTGGTTAGATCCAGTAAAGGTGATTGGTTTCCTCTCTTGTTCTGGTGTTCTGCCTCAGTGACACAACAGAGCCCAACAACAACAATTTCCTCCAACATGTCATTACTTATTCTGATTTTACAGCAAAAAATTTCACTTAAGTTACTTGATACTCATGTATGTCACAAAATCAAGAACTTCATACTGTCATCTTTTAAACTCTAATGATGGGGTAAAATTCCTGCACATTATCTGAAAGTGAAATTATTTTTATATGCTATTTGCTTCTACTGAAGGTTACCTTGATAAGAACTGCCAGTATCAAAGAATTTTTAAAAATGTCATCTTTGTAACTTCTCCACTTTTTACATTTGTGCCTGATTAACCAGACCTACCTTATTTTATTGTATTTCAAGTAAAGTACTTTTTTGTTGATTTGGAGAAGATCTTTGACAGATTCCCCAGAAAGGTGGTGCAGTGGCCTATGAGAAAGCTTGGGATCAAGGAGTGGCTGGTTAGGGTGGTTATGGCCATGTATGTGGGTGCTCACACCCAGGTAAGGGTGAGTGAAGTTTTGAGTGAGGAGTTTTCCATGACTGTTGGTGTGCATCAAGGGTCAGTCTTGAGCCTTTTGTCATTTATCATGGTACCTGAAGCCTTCTCATGTGACTTCAGAAATGGACTCTCATGGGAGATGTTGTATGCCAATGATTTGGTGTTGATTGCGAGAATGAAAGGGAGGCAAAGGAAAGACAGGAAATAGAGAGATGGCATGGGGCACAAGAGCTTAAGAGTAAATGCAGATAAAACAAAAGTGATGGTGTCTAGGGCTAGGGGCAGTACTGTCAAAGAAGAGGGGGAGTGGCCATGTGCGATTTGCTCCAAGGGCGTGGGAAGTAATTCCATTTTGTGCAGTGTTTGTGATAAGTGGGTGCATAAGAGATGTAGTGGCATTAGAAGTAGACTGCGAGATAATGATGATTTCATGTGTGTGGTGTGTTGGGGAAAGCATGTGGAGAGTGCCAGTCATGAAATGATTGAACTTGCTGGTGAGTCTCTTGAGTGTGTGGAAGAGTTTTGTTATTTGGGAGACATGTTATGTGCTGGAGCTGTGGCTGGAGCTGTCTCTGTGGCTAGAGTGAGGAAAGGTTGCAAGAAGTTCAGGGAGCTGTTGCCTCTCCTGACATTGAGAGGGCTCTCCCTCCATGCTGAGGGATCTTTGTATGCGGCATGTATCAGGAGTGTAATGCTGTATGGTAGTGAGACCTGGACAGTAAAGGAAGAGGATATTTGCAGTCTCAGATGTACAGAAATGGCAGTGATTAAGTGGATGTGCAGTGTGTCCCTGAGTGCGAGGCCTGGGGGGGCTAGGTTTACGATGGAAGAGTTGAGAGGTTGGATTTGACTGAAGTGTATTGACGTTGTGATGAGGAGGAATAGGTTGAGATGGTTTGGCATGTGGAGGGGATGGGGGATGATAATTGGGTGCAGAAAGTGAGAAGTATTGTTAATGTTGGGGGAAGAGTAGCTGGTAGACCGAAAATGACCTGGGACAAGGTCATTGAGTGTGACGTCAAGGATAAGGGACTCATTAGGGAAGCTGCCAGAGATCGAGCAGCATGGAGAGCTGCCGTTAGGTGACTAGGGCTGATGCATGCAAGCATGTTGGAACCTTCAGAAATGAAACAAAACGAACTAAATGAAATGAGTACGGTCAGACCACTACTTACGAAGTATCGACTTACGAAAGATCCGCAGATATGAAAGAAATCATTTTCAGGGGTAGAAAAGGAAATAAAATGTGATTTACCAATTCAAACCGCGCGCCAAGTACAAGCCCATGGTCCCCAACAGATGCCGACTATACGCTCCTGCCTTCCTCCTGCTTGGAAGCCCAGAGCATTGTTGTTATCAACGCAAGTAACATCAGCTGTGATTTTTGTCATTTAGACGATTATTTCTCCCAGAAAGTCTCAGAAATGGAAAAGTAGTGAAAGTGGTGATGATAGCAGGAAAAAAACAGCATGCAATTACAATGAAAACCAAAGTGGACATAATTACTAGAGTGGAGAGAGGAGAGAGGTTGAGTGATGTGGCACGTATGTTGAAACTGAATCCCTCAACTGTAGGAACAATTTTAAAGGACAAGGAACTTTTCTTATGCAGTACTGTACAGAATACGTAAATATATCACAGTCATTGTATTTATACTTGTTTATATTAACCATACATGCATGAAAATAAGGGCTACCACGATTGATAGAAGTTTAAGGGGAAAAAAACAAATTACGAAAAAAATGACTTACAAAAGACCTTCAGGAACCAATTATTTTCATAAGTCGAGGACTCCTTGTACTTATGTTTCATATATCCACCTGAGTGTTGATCCCTGGCTCATTGACCTACAGTTTTGCCAGTTGTCATTTAAGCTTTCATATCTTAACCCTTTCATTCCAGTGACATATTTTTTAGTTTGTATCTTTACTATTTGCTAACAGTTTACTGCATGAGAATAATTTTGGACTGGAACATTTAGATATAACCTTCATTAACTCCTTGAAGGGGGAAGGGGGGCAATCCCAAAGCTGAATAAAATGTTTGGTTACAGCAAGAGTAAACTGCAAAAAGATGTTGCCATATTAAAGGGGTTCATACAGAGATAGAACCTGAGGTAACATTGTTCTCACCAGGTACAGTGCTATGGGCCGTAGTCGTGGGAGGAGTGGGGAGGAAGGTGGGGTGTTGAAAGCCACTCCAGCTGCCACTATCAAGACTCACACCAATGATGTCACTAGCGTTGATTTCTCAGGACGCTCCCTCTTGGCCACTGGCTCATCGTAAGTTGTCCATTGTTATCTTGGGAAATATCTGTTTTAGTTTTTTATGTTCACCCACTGTATTATTGTTTGTCTGTCTGTCTATTGCCAGATGCCTTAATCCCATAAGGGGTGGCCACAAACAAATCGCCTCCTCACCCTGTCCCCTGCTATTTCACTGCCCTGCTCCCAGCTCACACCCAACTCTCTCATATACCTCTCCACTGTATTATTGTGCTGGGTTCATTTACCAGTCAGTCTTGCGCATTGTGTCATTGTTACCTCTGTACGTTCTTCAGTGTATGTACAGTATGTTCATGTGTATTTTTTTTTGTCTTGTTATGTGTGTGGTAATCATTGGGGCATTTGCCTTGTTAGTGTAATAGGAAAAGTATATGGTAGGATATTTATTGACAGAGTTAGGAAAGTAACAGAGGAATTAGTTGGAGGAGAACAGGGAAGTTTTTCCTTTGTACAGGGGAATAATTATACCATGCTGGGAGCAGGGCAGTGAAATGGCAGGGGACAGCGACATGGAGGCGATTTGTTTGTGGCCACCCCTTACAGGATTAAGGCGTCTGGCAAGAGGTAGATAGATAGTCTTGTTATTGTACTATACTGTGGTTAGGTATTGGCTTAAGTAATGGTTATCATTTTTTCTCGTAAGTAATGGTTATCATTATTTCTCTTAAAATTTTTTTTGCCTCTATGTTCAACATAAACAGTGCTTTCAGTGAGCTATGGGCTATAAACACAGCCAAAAGAAACTGTGAATTATACTGACAAATTATTTATTTTGTGACTGTGAGTACTCAGATATGAGTACTTTGAACATGAATATCAGCACTGTACCTAACAATTACTGTATTTAGGAAATTATTATTACAAGGGCTTGTGGTGTGAATGGCCGCACCAGTGTTTTTACCATGTAACAATGAGCATGTGTCCTTTGCCCTGGGACCCAGCTAGCCTCCAGACACACTGGATAATACCTGGGAGTGTTAAATGCTTAAAGAGTCTCATTTTAGTGAATGATTTGTGAAGCTTATCCGTGATAGTGGAGCTTTATTTACTTTTCACTTCAGCATGTGACTGTTTTGAGAGTGTTCTCTCAGCCACACGGTGTTTGAGTGGCAATGATAAGAACAGCTGCAGATAGGTATCCTAGGTACATAAATGACCAACCAGAGGTGAGAAAAGGCTTTGAAAAAAAAAAAATCTTGAATTATGGACTGTAGCTGGTGGGATGAGGGTGTAGAAGTTGCAGTTAAGGAGAAAAAATGGCTTTTCAGGGAATGGAAAAGGAATGCTTGACTGCCAAGGTTAAGTCTAGAAAGGATGTATACAGGGAAAAATCTGAATCTCAGACTTTTACTGGATATCCTAAATTGCACAGAAAGGAATAATTGATATTTAAGGTGGCAAATCAAATGAGGAGGGAAAACTGGGATATCATGGGTAAGCAGTGTGTGAAGAACGATGAAGGAATGGTTGAAAGGTAGTGGTAGATTGTGAGGAGTAAAGACACCTGGAGAGATTATTATAGCTAGTGTCTCAGTGAGGAGTTTGACTGGAACAAGGAAGGTTTTTAGTCAGCAGATCCAGTGTTTGGCCCTTGGCCTTTGATTGATGCTGCTGCTGTGAACAGGGGAATTGGCAGGATGCAGTTGGGGAAGGCAGCAGGTATGTCAGGGTTGACTGCTGAAATTCTGAAGGTCTTGGGAGATATAGGAGGGGTTTAGTAACTGACTTAATAAATACGATTATATATGAGTGTGTTGTCTCAGGTAACTGGATGAAGTGTTTGATTGTAAATGTGTACAAGAGAAAGAGGAAATTACAGAGGCATAAAACGTTTGGCCAGATGATGAAGGTAATGGAGAGCGTTCTAGCAGATATGATTAGGGAAAGAGTGAATACTGTATTGATGAGATGCAGTTTTGGCTTTATGCCAGGCAGAGGGACCACTGATGCCATATTCATAGTTTGACAGCTTCAGGAAAAATATATAGGAAAGGAAAGGGAGTTGTACCTTATTTTTGTTGATTTGGAGAAAGTCTTTGACAGAGTCCCTCGAAGGGTGGTGAAGTGGGCAATGAGAAAGCTTGGGATTGAGAAGCGGCTGGTTAGAGTGGTTTTGACTATGTATGTGGGTGCTCAAACTCAGGTAAGGGTTAACCCGATATCTGCTACGTACATCATATGAAGAATTGCGTGCAACTGCTACGTATATCATATGATGAAGCTCTTTTTTTTTTTTTTTTTTTAGCACACTACATTTTTCATCCAAATGTCCATAAATAGCGTACCACAGCCAAACTATGGTAAATATTGAACTCATATTTGGTTTTCTTATTCTTTTCAATGCACTCTCTCATTTATAAGAGCAAAAATTATTTTTGTGCGCCTCCGACTTCCCCGCGGTTAAAAGGTTAAAGAAGTTAGAGAGAGATAGACAGTGAGTCAGAGAAACAGATATGAGGTTGGCAAGAAGGGTTATGAGAAGAAACAAGTGAGGTGTTTAGGGTGAAACCTAGTAAGCAAAATGTCACCATCCTCCTGCTCCTCCTCCTCCTTATCATCATCATCATCATCATCATCATCAGTTTTCATCACCATCATCAATTATCATCAGTCATCATCATCACTCATTATCATCATCATCATCATTGTCATTACCATCATCACGACCATCATTGTCTTAACTTCCCATCTTTGTAAGATGGGGCGGGCTAGGATCCCAAAACAAGAAAGAAAGTACAGAACTAGAACTATCAGGCAGGATATTTATCATTATTAAAAGATTTTATGGTACTGTACCAGTAAGTTCATTAATTAATTATATCTAACTTTAACCTTCAAATGTCTGTATGGAATGGTTGACTCTTCCCCCCCCCCCCACACACCTACAGAGACAAGAGTGTGCGGGTGTACAAGTGGCAGGTGGATGATAAATTCAATGAAGTTGGCTACTCACCACTACTAGGTCATACATATGGGGTTAACTGTGTCACATTTTCTCCATATGGCACCAAGCTTGCCTCAGCTTCCACTGATGGAACTACCATCATTTGGGATGTAAAGGTTGGTACCATAAGACTCTTTGTATGATATGCATTGCCCAGTGAACTGTGGGAATGGAAGTTGTATTCCAGTCATACTGAATATTTTATTAGCTATTATTTCATTTACTGCAGTGAATTTTTGTTGCAATATTGAACCAGTTTTGACATACTTACTCTTATTACTATGTAATTATTTATTTATTTATTGCACAATACAGTACATTGTTAATATTAAAATTGTATTTTGTCAAATCTTGGTAGATACCACTTGATGTGGAACTATTGAATGGAATGGTATGAACACACAGTATATACAAGGAATGCACATAGGCTCCCCTCAAAAAAAAAAAAAAGAAAATAAGATTAAAGGTAATCTTGGTAGAAATCAACATTAGTGTGATATGGAAGAAAATTGTAGAGCAGTGTAGTGGTGAGAGAGCAGGAAGAGGAAGAGGAGTGTTTGAGAGAGGTATGTGAGGATAAAGTGGCCTGGAGGTTGTTCGTTAGTGGCCATTATCTGTTTAAATCTTCCCAGGCGGGAGTAAAGTGTCGGAGATGGTGCCAGTGATGATGATTAGCCCCTTCAATTCTGTGATGCCATTTTATATTTCTTGGTACTTCCTGATGATTTCATTCAAGCTAGAAAAAGATCTCATTCTGAGGGAATTAATGAAGTGAGTAGCAAACACTTCAACTTGCAAAGTCAATACTAAGCTGAATGAAATTATCTAGAGGCAGCTAGAATACAATATTCATATGTCATTTGATGGAAGAGTTTAATATGTTTCCAACACACCCATAGGCTACCACCTTTAACTGGTCACTTCCCTCAGTGATATCTCAGATTCATTGACTTACTTTCAGTATATGCATGACTTCTCAACACACGGACAGCATGTAATGGGTGTATTGAAGTCACTCAGGCATTACCCTCAAACAACAGAAGAACTCACTGAAGTTAGCCTTTAAGTATTTCATCTGAACAACAGTGAATTATGTGAAACCTTTCTGGGACTGAATGTTAACATCCACAGATATGGAAAAACCTAAAAAACAAAAATAACCATAAAAATAACTAATCGATGTATGTAGACAACAATTATAGAAGGTTGAGATAAAAGAGAATAGTACACCCAGTAAAAAATTTTGTGAAAATGATAGTTACAGTTCATTGCTTCAGGACAGGCTTCACCCCTCCTACGTAATTTTATGTTCACTATCCCTCGCTGTACAAAAGCAGATATGAATGACCCTCCAGTCACTACATACACAGAATGGCTGAACAATATCCCTCTACCTTCACCCAGTTCTGCACATCACAAACATATACACAGACACATAGCCATCACAGCGATTCAGATCCTCTAGCATAATAACATCTGTCATGAATCCCCACCCCGCCAGGGATTCATCACATCACAAACATATACACAGACACATAACCATCACAGCCATTCAGATCCTTTAGCAAAATAGCATCTTTCATGAATCCCCACCCCAGCAGTCATTCATCACATCACAAACATATACACAGACACATAGCCATCACAGCCATTCAGATCCTCTAGCAAAATAACATCTTTCATGAATCTCCACCAGGCATTCATCTCACAAAAATTGCTTTCCCCAGAGAGAGATGAGTGCAGTCCAGACTACGTTGGTTCAAGATCTGAATTATCTGATATGACCTGACTGGTTGTAAATGGGACAAGTGACCTGAATGGACTAGAAGTGACCTGACTTAGGGTAGCAGTTAATATGACGGACCTGGTCAATCCTGAAATGCTTTGAAGGGACCCAAATGAAATTAAGAGGACCTGAATTGACATGATTGAATATTATATGGCTAATTTTTCATATTTTTGTCTCAGTTAACTTGAAGTTGGTCTAAATGGACCCAAGTTGAGAAATAGATGTATAGAAACTTAAAGCAACCTGAATGAATTGGAATGAACCCAATAAGAATAGAATGGTTTTGGATATGAAGGAATTAAGTGTGTGTGCATGCATGGATGTGTGTGTCTCCTGTGGGAACCACCTTGTTGTGATGGGAGGCATGCATACCCTGTAAATCTGATGGGCCGTATCAGCAGGGGGAGATTTATCCCAGACTCAGCAGGAGGACAGGGTTACCCATGCAGTTCATTTAAATTGTATTGCTATTGTGTGTGTTAGCAGGGTTTTTAGAGTAAGTTTGGTAGAAATCTAAGAGAAAAGGAGTGACTAGCTCAGTGGCCTGTAGCAGATAGACCTTAATAATTATTTTTCACATCTTGATTAATGCAGTTTTCATGAACATAGGTACTTCCCAGAATAAGGTATAGTGGTTGCATTAATTGATGGCACTTTGTAATTTGTTGTGATTTTGGCCATGTAGGAAGATAATGGGGGCATTTCAGCTTTTGTGTTGGTGGTTACATTGATGCAGTGTAGGTACTGGAATGAGCAACTGCATTTGTTGTTTGAAGATTGAGGATCATCTTATTTCTCTGATTGATAATATTAGTATGGTTAAAAGATAAATAATAAAATAATAATCATCATCATCATCCAATCCTACATTGCCCCATAAGGACCGTAGGAGCCCGGGGCTAGGCAAGTTGGTCCTGACATTTAAGATGAGAGTGATCAGCCTCACTCATCCCTGAGTGGCATTACGTGAGTAATAAACCCCAACCACCCCTTGGATATAAACCTTCACCGGCTCAATCCGATTGGAGTGCCGTAATTACCCACTAAACCACCAGATGCCAAATTTGGTTATATGGTTACTACCCATTGTAGTAAATGGTTTCCTGGTGTACAGGAAACCATTTGGCTTGTCAATCAGTGTAAAGTCACCCATAGGCAGAAGGAAGAGGAAAGAATGAAGGAAGGAAAGACAGAAGAGGGAGTGTAAAGTCACCCATAGGCAGAAGGACAAGGATAGAATGAAGGAAAGAAAGACAGAAGAGGATGGAGGAGAGGAAAGGGCAGACACCTGAGAGCAGCACTGCATCAAGTGAAATAAATAGAAAAGTGATCTCCCTCCAGCGTGTTTCACCTCTCGCTTTCCGTGGCTGGTTAATATTTCTAAGCTGAGAGATGTTTGGTATATTTCTCCGCTCATAGATGATTCCTTTTTACATAACGTATCAGGGATGAAAGTGAAGTAGGCACAGTGGACTAGTATCCAGTCATTTGTCCCTGATTGTATGCATCTCTGTCACCACAGACAGGTGATCAGCTGTGTTCTCTGAAGCCTGCGAGTGATGCTGCAGTGCGGGTGTGTTCCTTTTCACCTAACTCAGCCCTCTTGGTCACTGGTGGTGATGATGACATGGCTGGCATCTGGGATGTCTCTACCCTCTCTCTCCTCAGGTATTGCTTCTTGGTGCATTTCCTCACTGATTTATTCATTTACTATAGTATTTGTATGAATGATGAGTGAGTCAGAGCAGAATTTCTGTGGAAAGCACAATTGGTAAGCATTCAAGGACAAAGGTGTTCTAGTACTAAGAATGGATACATGAATGGATTTTTTTCATTTTTTTTATTTTTTTCAGAATGCTGGGATGGATGTAAAACTGATCTGGACACACTCTACTTTGTACTGTTTATTTTTCATTGAAATTTAATACTTAAATATGACAAATATTGTATTATACATATAACAGTAACCCCTGTGGTGCACTTGTATTTCACACCGCAAAAGCTGTTGTCACCTTTGTTTGGGTATTTTGAAGTGCTTGTGTTATACAGCAGTGAATGTTTATGGTTTGAAGTCAAAGGTGAGTGTATGGTGTATGATACAGGTATACCCCAGTTTAACGATGCAATTGATTAGGTAAAAACCCATTGCTAGGTGGGTAATCATGTATTGGGGTAGATTTAACATGTAAAGTATAGTGATGTGTTTTTGAGCCTTGGGTTTCCCTCCAACTAAGTTCTAAACCCATCCAAATGAGTCCAAAAACAAGTTTCTAGCTCACCTAAACCCCCAAATAGCTTTAAAACAAGCTAAACTAAGCATAAAAGCAGTTTATAACTCACCTAAGCCCAAAAACAAAGTATGAACATCTTCAAATATAAGCCTGGAAAAAATCAAACTTAGTATTCTGTACCCCAAAATGACAATGTTGACCCCACATATGTAACACATAACCCGTTGAGGGCGATAGGCCTCATTTGGGACTTATCAGAGTCAAAAGCGATAGGCCTCAAATGAGCGTGATTTTCAAAGGCGTACCAAAACTGCGCCAGAAGGAGTAGGTGGATGAAATTTGTATGGGAAATAGGGGTAGGTGGCAACTCTCGATACCACCCAC
>JAGKTI010015187.1:0-20783 GCA_018397915.1 Birgus latro | reverse complement strand
CACCTCTTATTCCAGATCCTCAACCGAAATTGGATCAATGAAGCAAACTTATCAACAGAGTGGATGTCAGAGAGCTGCCCAAGTATTGAATTCTGAGTACAGGCAGAAGTGAAATCCAACCTTGTACATGAAGAGAATGTTTAATTGCTTTGTTCATTATACAAAAAGCACCTCATTTTACTGTATGTGGTCATGTGTTATTGCTGATTTGTTTTTACATGACTGAACCTGCCTGCCTCCAGAATTTGAATATTAAATCTGACTACATTTGGCCATCAATTGAGATGAGAAGGGTAAGGGATTTTTGTCAGATTAGAACAAACATGCAACACTTCTTTATATGGTTAGAGTGTGGTACAGCCTGGATTATTTAGTCATTGTGGTATCCTTGGTATCTGTGGTTGTGCTGCAAGTGTTGTGATTAGAAATTAGTGGATAGGTTCTGAAGTGAAGAGTGCAGTGATATATTAACTACATTTATGGACTCTAATGATTCAAAATAATGACCTGTATACAGTAATGATGATTATCGTTCAGTAGTAATGATATAAGTATTGACAATTATGCCTCTCTTGTAGTAATCTCTACTGACTATAATGGTTCTGTATTGACCTGTGTGATGACATTTATGAGTCAGCAATAATAGTTTGTGTGTTACTGATATTAGTTCTGCTGTACTGGGATAACTTTTTGCATGACGCTGAGGGCTGTCATTGCTCTTATTGGTGGCAGGTAATAAGGCTAGCAATACAGTGAAGCAGGCAGGAGAGTAGACTATAGTTTGGCAGGTATTAAGAGAGCTGGGAGGGACGATGTAATGGAGGTGCTTAAGGAAGAACCAGAAGTGAAATATGAATGTGAAGTGATTATTGAGGAAGTGTCTGATTGTGAGAAGGAGCTTGATCAAGATACAGCTGCCCTTGGACCTACAGCCGAGGAGTTTAAATGTCTCCAGTGTGGTAAAGTCTTTTCTTATAAGAGTTCACTTGTCCGACATGAAGTAATTCATTCAGGACTGGAGGTAGAGTGTAATATATGTGGGAAAAGATTTGCTCATAAACGCAACCTTGCCCAGCACCAGCAAACCCATTCAGGAGTGAAAAATTTTGAATGTGTTGAATGTGGTAAACTATTTGGGAAAAAATGTCACCTCACCAGGCACTTCCGAATTCATTTAGGAGAGAGGAGATACAAATGTGATGAGTGTGGTAAAGCATTTGGTCAGAAGGGCAACCTCACCCAGCACCAACTAATTCATGCAGGGATTAGAAACTTTAAATGTGAAGAATGTGGTAAACTTTTCACTGAAAAAAGTAGCCTCACCAGACACTTACTAATTCATTCAGGTGTTAAGAATTACAAATGTGAGGAATGTGGTAAGCTGTTTTATCAGAATGGGAATCTTACCACACACATGCGTAGCCATTTAGGAGTAAAAAAGTTTCAATGTGGTGAATGTGGTAAGTTTTTCGTTGCCAAAACCAGCCTCACCAGACACTTGTTAATCCATACAGGAGTGAAGAATTTTAAGTGTGAGCTATGTGGTAGATGTTTTGGTCGAAATTCTCATCTCATCCAGCACATGGATACTCATGCTGCTAAAAAGTTTAAGTGTGATGAATGTGGCAAAGAATTTAGAACCCAGAAGGAGTTTGACAAGCATATTCCCATTCATTGAGGAGTCAAGGAGCATCAGTGTTTTGAATGTTATCTGGTGTTATGTCCTGGTGATGTACAAAAAAAAAAAATGGTTTTACGCTTGCTATCCCCGAAGGGCTAAGGCATTGCCCCTGGATAGAGGACTTTTGGATTGGAGCGTTTAGCATTTTATGACCGGATGCCCTTCCTGATGTCTACCAATGACCCTTGTGTGGATTCGATCCTCTGACCCTACGGCCAGAGCTGAGCGCTCTAACCCACTGAGCCACGGCTGCTACAAGTTAAATAAGTTGTGACAAGATATTTCAGAGGGATCCAAAAAACACAATACATAAATTAATGTGATTGGATAATACTGTATAACAGTTTTCTCACATGCAGGGAATAGAATATGTGAAGGTATAATATCTACTGATATTAGCTTATTTTACATATCATTCTTTTTTTTTTTTTTATTGGGGATAGGGATGTGCTGTCAGTATGGCCAAAGGCTCAGGGACCTGTAATGTTCACTAGCACCAGGGCCCCAAGTTGTCTCTCCCAGGCCCTGACAATAAAGTATTTATGCTAATACTAGATGGTCTAATGGAACTCAGGCATGGCCCCTCAGGTTGAAGGGTGTTAAAGTTTTATATTAGTCCTTATAAATGTCATATAGCACAGTTCCTTGCAAAAGTTCCTTTTGTCTTCCTGACCTTCAGTATTCTGTAACATCATATTAGTTTGGGTACTACTGCATTTAGTCAATTTTTCAGTTAGTTAAGCTGCTCCTTTTAACTAGCTGTTACTTTCAACTATCAAACCTAATGTTATGAACTGCTAAGAGGAAGAGACAAGGACAGAACTTTTGCTGGTAGCTGTACATCAAATACACTACTACTTGTACTTGATGAGATAGTCTTTCATGTTTAGCTATTGTTAATTCAGTACCTTTTGAATTATCACATAAAACTGGAGGCAGAGTGGTTTTGTCTCTCCTTACTGGGAGTATTTACATCCCTTCTAGCTCTGGATTTAGCAGCCAGGTACAATTCTGTACAACTACCCTTTTCCTTCTTTAAGTTAGGCTTGTGTAAATATTCATTTGATCAAAAGGGTGTAGATTTTTGGAATGTATTGCAAGGTTAGGTAGTAGCAACTGCTTTCAGCAGGTTGAAACTGAGACTGGATGAATACATGGAACTAAGCACTTGTGGCTCATTTTGTGTATATATTATATTTATGTTATGCCACCAAGAAGAGTTGGTAGGTAACTTGTCCTTTAATATACTGAGTTCCAGTAGCTTAGCCTTGGGCCCCTGTACCATGGTGAGGGTAAAATGGGATTAGCTCATATCATTTGTATTTTTATATTCCTGTACATGGGGTTTAGATTAGATATTAATACTGACATAGTCTGTTTTTTAAGTAAATTTAAATTGTGTTGTTTATCAAATCAGAGTTGAATACTCTATTAGCCTGTGTTAACTGGCCTTCATCATGTGGACAGATGTTGCAGTATTAAGTCTTAAACAATGAGCAATTGTGAATTTCTATTGTTAATGGAAGGGGTACTGTAAAATCTAAGAACATATTAAAAAGCTATATGCTTTCATCTGGAAATAGATACTGGTACCAAGAACACTTCTGCAGTTTTCAGCACCTTGCTGTGGCAGTGAGTTGTAGTAGGGTAACATCTGGCCATTTTGTAGCAAAAAATAGCAATATCAGCAACCAGAGGGTGTCTGAGATCTAGCAGGGTAGAGCAAGCCACCCATATTATTCAGTGGGCTAGCCAAGACTGGGGTGACTGAAGAGCTGCCATATATTGACGAGTTGAAGAAAATGGACAGAAATTGAGGGAAAATGTACGGCATATGATGTCTTTTCGGGTTTAAGGGTTAAGCCTATGCTTAGAATCATAGGTAGTTTTAGAATAGTGTCATTTGACAGATAATTATCATTGAACGTAGATGATATAGACAGGCCACAGTGGCTTTTTGTCATCTGTAATTTTTGTACTGTATTATGTTACAGCATGTTGTGTAATGTGTCATTCCTTTATCAAAATACAATATACCTGGGTGGCTCCTTTGTTCAGTAAGAGATTTCCTTCATTTTTAGGAGGTCATGTTTTCTGCTTGCTCCACTGGTTTTGTAGTCATGGCTTTAATGCATCCTCTTCTGCACCTTATGTCACATTAACCCCTTCAGTCCAGGAATGTCCTTCTATTATTATTTTTATCTCCAGAAGGTGAAATGATTCTGATTTATGGCACTGCTAAATTCATATGTAAGCTGAACTTGCTTTTCATGAATATTGTCGTGATTACAAGTTATAACCATGTTGAGGACATCTTTAACCTATTTTCTCACCTTCAACATACATGTTCCCTAATCCCAGCCCCCCATACCCATATGACTGTTTATCTAAGTTGTCCAAAAATAAGTCACCAAATACCAGTATCTCTCTCTCATCAAGTGTGATAATCGGACAAATCAAAGGGAAGGCCCAGAAGAACATGTACCTCCTCAGTCCTGTCAGAACTGTAACTAACTAAGCATGACATGTTTCAAGATACTTTAATGTTTTTATGAATGTGTGTTTAGAGTACAGTACTTTGTTATATCTGTATACATTATAAAGATACTCATGTTAATAGTTATTTTCAGGTTTTATATATCTATACAGTAGTAGGCTGTACAATTTTTATGATAAACTTCTGCAAAGGAAAATATGAAGAGGCTTCTACTTTATCCTGGTGGGTGTTTGTTATTGTTGTACTGTACTCAGAACTTTATCAGTCATAAAAGTTTGTGCTTCATACACCCAGTCTCACCTTGATGCTGCTTTGATTAATGTTATGAGCTCTTATTGTGTCATGTCTGAGAGGGCTTTCCCCCATGCTAAGGGGTCCTTGTATGCAGTACAGTATGTGTTAAGAGTATAATGCGTTACAGCAGGGAGACTGGCAGTAAAGGAGCAGGATAACTGTAGGCCCAAACATACTACATGATAATGACCAGAGGGATGTGTAGTGTGTCGTTGAATGACAAGCTTGGGATGATTAGGATTGTGAATGAAGATCTGAGGGGAATAATGGCACTTATGTTAGTTGTAATGAGAAGAAGTAGAATAAGCTGGTTTGGACGTGTAGAGGATGAAGGCCACAACTGGGTGCGGTGGCTGAGAAGCATAAATATGTTTATATTATATTGCCCTTTGTCTTCTGTTGTCTTTAACCAGATATATGTGTAGTCAGGTTAGCATCTTAGCACTGTCAGGTCCATGTGACTCACTCTCATGGTATGTTATGTGTAGGACTTCTCACCTGATGGCAGCTCTCTAAGTGCCAGTCTTGCAGGAGTCAACATAGGCAAGGCTTAAAGGGACTAGAGCCTGTCCATTTTCCCTGCAGATTACAGTGTACTGTATTCTGTTATACTGATTCTCTCTCTCTCTCTCTCTCTCTCTCTCTCTCTCTCTCTCTCTCTCTAATAGAAACAGGCAACAGATGTGGTGCCTTTTTTTAAAGTAACTGGAGCTCCTGCTCCCCCAGTTGTCTGTTCATGCCACTACAGTCTTGAGCCATTTCCCTTCTCAATACCCCTGTCCCAAAGTCCCCATGCAGAACCTTATCCCAGGTCTTCCATGGTCTACATCTGAGTACCGTTCCCTACACATTCACAATTTGGCCCTCCTCTCTGACAGCAGGAAAACTTTGGGTGTATTAACATACATAGTCCTTATTTAATTTGCTTTATTCGTTAATTCATTTGTTAACACTTGTTATCTTAGTGTTTATCGTCATGCTTACAGTGCTGACAGGGATGTGACTGATGGGTAATTGAGTGTACTGAGGTATGGTGTGGGGACTAGGAGCATAACGTTAGTTGTTACAGGTGGCAGGATTGGTGATGGGGTGGCATGCTTTTTGTAATACTGAAGGCTTACAGATTCAATTACCAGAAAGATGAGTAGGGGATGAAAAACTTGTTACTTATAATGAAACACACCAATACAGTATTCAGAAATACTGATATCTTTCCATGTCTATGTTCAAAATATATTCTCTACCATTGCCCAGATGTGAATATCTTATTATTGCTTTATAGTCTACCTGTTAAAAGGACTGGCATGATAATGACATAATCTTACGTACTTGTGTCACTGTTATTTGTAATGAAGGAAAACTAAACCACAAAATATGTGGAAGGAAGGGATCTTTCACATGGGCTAGGCAAGACTGATTTTGCCTGCAAGATATTACTGTATTGTCTCGCATGGATTTCAGCTACATAACATTATTATCCATAAATCAAACAGAGTGGTTATAGAGTTCAAGTGGTTATGGCAATGTATGAGGATCCTTGCACCCAGGTGAGCGAACTTAGGCTATTCAATCCAGACATTTACGGGAAGGGTGACCAGCTTAAAACTGCCCCTGAATGGCATTACGTGAGCAATAAACCTCAACCCTTGCAGGCCTCATCTAGCTGGAGTGCCTTAACCCTCTAGATCACCAGACATTACTTTTTTTTTTTTTTAATGCAAGGAAGAAGGAACCAAAGGCCACAGGCCCCCACACTGCTCCTTCCAAGAAAAAGCAAAAACAATACAAAAGGGAGCCAAATTCAAGATCCGTTCAATTCGAGATGCCTGGACACACTGCGTTTGAAAGACTGGAGATCATAGGAAGTAGGAAATACAGACAGAGGAAGACAGTTCCAGAGCTGACCAGTTGCATAAATGAAGGACTGGGAGTAGCGGTTAACTCTTGCATTAGAGAGCTGGACAGAAAAGGGATGAGAGTTTGTTGCTAGACGGGTACTACATGCCCGTCGTAGAGGTGGAGGGATGCAAGCAGACAGTTACTATATTTGGTTGCCACGCAGCATAGCAAATGTTTTCATGGGTTACAGTAAACCATTTGACTTGTAACTGTGATGTGAAGCCTACTGTGGTGTTCCTCTTAACTGGGTGAAGATATGCAAATGTGGTGTCTGTCCAAGAACCATAGTTCTAAACTCTTCCTCTCACCTCACTGTGGCAAGGCGTTGTCAGCCGCAGGGGAACATTTGTTCATTGTGAAGGATGACCCTGCAAGGGTGGCAGCTTGCCTGCAGGTGATGAGTCTGTTCAGCCAGACAGACTGGGATAACTTCACAGCAACAATTAAGTATGGTCACCTGAAGGCAGCACTACACCAATTTGTCTCACCCAAATAATAACTGCATTTTCTCTATCAACAGGACACACTGTGTTCCACATCAAAGCACTAGTGCTCATTTATTGTGAGTAGCAACATGCCTGGCTACATCCTGTTTAGTTCTAAACAGTTTACCACATACATCACACTTGAAATTTTTCACTCCTGTATGAACATGTAAGTGTTGGGTAAGGCTGCCTTTAAGACTAAACATTCTACCACATTCATCACACTGGAACTTCTTCATTTCAGAATGAGTCAGCAGGTGTCTGTTTAGGAGATGTTTGTACGAAAATGTCTTACCACATTCATCACACTTGAACTTTGCTTCTGAATGCACCAGTAAATGCTTTGTGAGCTCATGTTTATAAAAAAATGTTTTACCACATTCATCACACTTGAACTTCCTCTCTCCTGAATGTATCAGGAGGTGTTTAGTAAGATTACATTTAGAAGTAAAAAGCTTACCACATTCATCACACTTGAACTTCTTCACTTCTGAATGAGTCAACTGGTGCTTATCAAGGACATGCTTATACATAAACAGTTTACCACATTCATCACACTGGAAGTTCTTCACTCCTGAATGAATCAGCAAGTGCTTAGTGAGATCATGTTTGTACGTAAATAGCTTACCACAGTTGTCACATTTGAATTTCTTTACTCCTGAATGTATTAGTTGGTGTTTGATTAGATTACATTTAGAAGTAGAAAGCTTACTACATTCACCACACTCGAACTTCTTTGAATCTGAATGAGTCAACTGGTGCTTATCACGGACGTGTTTGTATGTAAACTTCTTACCACATTCAATACACTGGAAGTTCTTCACTCCAGAATGAATCTGAAAGTGCTTGCTGAGGTCATGTTTATAAGTAAACAGCTTACCACAATCATCACACTTAAAATTCTTCACTCCTGAATGTATCAGTAGGTGTCTGGTAAGATTATATTTTGAAGTAGAAAGCTTACCACATATATCACATCTGAATTCTTTCACCCCTGTGTGAACTACTGAGTGTCGGGCAAGACGGCTCTTTGAAGTAAACCGTTTACCACACTCTGAACATTTGAGCTCAGCACCAGTTACTAGGGTGACTGTGTCTTGGCTAATTTCATTCTCTGTTTCATCATTCACCTCACATTCTAATTTCACATCTGGTTCCTCCTTAATCACCACCATTATTTCCTGACTCTTGTTACACACTAATTCCTCATTTGGTTCTTCCTTAACCAATGCCATTACTTCCTGACCCACCACTGACTCCATTTGTACATTTGGTTCTTCTTTAACCTCTTCCATTATACAGTATCATCCCATCTGGCTCTCTCAAAGCCAGCTTAATTTGTTCTCCTCTCCACATCACTACTGGCCTTATTATCACCACTGTTATACAAAAAATAACTGTCAGCACACAAATATTGCTACAGAACAATAACTGCTTATCAATCATTATGTTGAACTGTAACTGCCATCAGATTCAAAATAATCCTGTGCTCCTCATTTGGACATTTGCCCTCCAGTTTCTACACAGTACATTAAATGATCCAGGTTCCACTTTCACCACACATTCAATGATCCAGCTTTACCATACAGTAACTGATCCATGTTTCACTTTTACCATATATACATCAAATCCAGGTTCAATTTTTACCATACATTCAGTGTTTCAGATTCCACTTTAATCATAAACATTATATGATCCAGGTTACACTTTTACCATACACATACAGCACATTATATGATACATGTTAATTATAATGAATGTTAACAATTAATTCATAGACTGATGTGCTCAGACAATGATATCAAGCATTTCTGGGAGGGCAGCAATATATGGTGTGACCTCATTCCTGTATACACTTAGCATTTGTTACTCAGGCAGCTTGATGAACACACTGTTGATGTGTCTGCTTCACAGGTGACTTCTACTGTGGACATGGAAAAAGATCTGGCATTAGACCAGCATCTCTGTAAATCCGATAACACTGTACAATTAACCAACAAAAGTAATGCACAGCAAGAGGGGTCCAATGAGATCTGGAGTTATCAACATACAGTACCCTCACACAGTGAATGTATTCAGAGTAAATGACTCGCCTAGTGAACCAGCAGGGGGGTAATCAGGTCCACAAAACCATAATGAACAAGTTGAACCCCGAGTGAACGAAATCGGGGGGAAAAAGTAGGTCATAACTGCCATCTCCCATACTGAATGACCCCCACCCCCCCAGCAGAGCACCTCCGTGACATCAGGCATGACGAGTGGATGAAGTTGCAGCACAAGGGGCCACATCTGAGCAACTTGTTGGGCAGAATCCAATGGAAGACAAAGATTTGCCTATGTCGTACACCAGTAAAATTCTAGCGGCAGTGGACGTTCTGAGAGAAGAGGTCAAGGCAAATGAAATCAGCAACCTTAGGGCACAGGAAGTGCTCAGTGGAGTAGAAACCATTTTTCGTTATTACACTGACAGGCACAATACAGAAGTCAACAAGAAAACAAACGCTCATCACACGCTACAACTGAACTCAAGAACAAAAGGAGTTGCCTCTACATCATCTGCTACACTTCCTGGGGAAGATGATGATGATGATGATGATGATGATGATGTGATGTCAGTGGTGTCATTTTGGACTCTGAAGGTTTTATGAATGAGGTGAATGAGGTAGAGGCATGTGGGGAAGTGGTTCTGTCAAGTGATGAGGGCGAGACTGGTGAAAGGAACGAGGGATTTGAAGGTGATGTGGTGGGAACATGCTAAGTGTACTGAGTATCTCCTTGCCTTGGAACCACCTGTATTCAAGCCAATCAGGACTGCCATCAGCTCCATTTAAGGTAAATAACCATGAGTTTGTTATATTTTATATCTCTGTACTGTATGTATTTGAAATGTGTCCTTTAGTACGCCTCTATTGTTCAAAAAGTAGACTTTGATGGAGGGGTGCTGCCCATATGCTATTGTCCCCATAAGATATGTTGTTCAGAGTGAACAAATTCACAGTACATGAACTTGTCTGCCGCCCACAAACTCGTTCACTGTGGGAAGGTACTGTAGTTCATGATGTTCCTAGGCGATTAAGTGATATCTGAATGTGCATATGATAACAGTAATGACTACTGAATATCAAGCAAGTGAAAAATACATGGCATCCTCATGAAACCAAGCTTATTAACATAGGGTGGAATCATCTTGGCCTTTTCAATTGCCATCGTCTATGGTATCAGACTGTTTGTGCTCAGCGTGAACTGATACTTTTCTTACTGACTATACATCATTTTATACACAGGAGAAACAGCAGTAAAAATAAGTCATGCCACAACCATTACCTTAGCTAGGGTTCACAGTTCCCACATCAACTTGTCTGGTGCACTCAGTGACTGCTGGCTGCACTGTACATCAGGCATCTTTTCTCTGACTGCTCTCTCACCATTCACTTGAATCAAAACAGTGATCATGCAATGCTTGTAGGGTCATACAGAGCAAAAGGAGACAAAGAGTATGAGTCAGGCAGAGGGGTTGGGGGAGAATGAGGATGAGATGGAGGGATGGAGTGGAGAAATATATGAGAAAGGGGGGGGTGTGAGTTGAAGAGAGGGCAGCCTGTTGGCAGAGGGCTGAATGACATGAAAGTGATGCATTGATGGCAACCTATTCTGGGAGCAAGATATCTGGCTATTTACAGCTAGAAAGAATTAGTTGTACTAGTTGTTGCCCCAGGATCATCTGAAACACAAAACTGATGGATTGCAGACTACAGTTGCCCTTCTCCATTTGTCCAGTTAAACTGGCACCATCACATGAGGGCATCTCTCTCCAGCAACTAAACAGAATTAAAGGGGTGCCCAGGGTTTCTCTTGCCTCATAAATAAGCAAAGGACATGGAGGAGCCCAGGGTTTTCACCCAGCTCTGTCTTAGGCTCCCCTCCCACAGAAAAGTGATAGGAGTACTCTGGAGAGCTGAAGGCCTCCCTAAACTCTGCCCAAGTCTCCTTTTGGCACTGAAAATGAGCTGAAGAACTACCTTTACCCACAAGAGGGTTACCTGGCAGCCAAGGCTCTCCTTCCCACAAATCGTAGGGGATCTGTGAACACACACACACACGATCTCTCTCTCTCTCTCTCTCTCTGTTTACCTTTGGCTCCCTTTAACTCTGGTCATTTAACTCTGGATTTTAACTCAGAAAGCCGAGGATGATATAAGTGTGTGAAATATTTACATTTTTTCTTGGGGGAGAGGGGGCGATCAAAGCGGATAAACAAGGGTCGAACTCCGCAGAGATGAACCCTAAACACTTCCTAATATACTAAGCTTTTTATTGTCAAACAAATTCCAACATTTGTTGTGTAAGTTTTATGTGTTTTCAGACAACTTTCGAAAAAAATAACAATATTACTGTGTATCACGGAGGGATTGGAGAAGAGATTCCGATCCTCTCGTAGACTCGAGTGTGATCGTCTTTTCAGTGCAAGTATAGATACTTAAAACCAACAAAAGGAACCTAACATCGCCATAGGGGGGTGGCTATGGGGGGGCTATGGGCTACCACACCACAGGGGGGGTATAAGCTATCACACCACAGAAGGGGGGGGGGGCATGGGCTACCACACGACAGGGGGCTATCACACCACAGGAGGGAGCTATCATCGTCACGGAGCTATTAACGATGACTATCACCGTGGGGACTATAAGGACTATCACACCACGGACTGTAAGTTGCGATATCATTAATAAAACTTACACATCTTCCACCCGAGGGAACTGCACCACTCCCATTCACTTAGTCGTAAATGCAGAAATTCCATCTGCTTTAATTACGAGGATGGAACGATTCTACTTGCTTCATAGTCAAATCAACTCTCCAGTGTCACCACTCTACATGCTATCAAATACACAGAAAAGCAACAACAACGTAAAAATAAAAACTGGAATATTTGGTATATCAAAACACCACTACATACCATGAGGAAGAGTAGCCTGGGTGTGGTAGCCCCTGTAGTCGTCTCTAGTAGTTCCTGAGGTAGTCCCAGCGATCCGGCCAGCATTTGAAATAAAACTAAAACCCTCCTGGGGAATGGCTGGGAGAGGAACAGGTGAGAGAAGGAAGGACGAGATCAGTAGGGCGGAAGCAGTGGAAGCAATGAAGAAGATCAAGATGGGAAAGGCCCCAGGAACTGATGAAGCATGTGGCGAAATGCTGAAGAATATGGGTGAGATTGTTGTGGAAAGGATATGGAAGTTGTGCGGATTGGTTTGGGAAGAGGGAAGGGTTCCAGAGGACTGGAAATCAAGTATAATTGTTCCATTATACAAAGGAAAAGGGGAGAGAGAAGTATATGGTAATCATAGGGTGCCTTCTTAGTGAGACTGGAAAAATATATGGTAGAATACTCACTGATAGTTAGGCATATACCAGAGGAGCTAGTTGGAGAAGAACAAGGGGGATTTAGGGAGGTTAAAGGGTGTGTAGATCAGATATTTGTTCTAAGATGTTTAGTGGAGAAGTATCTACAGAAGGGAAAGAAAGTGTATGCTGCCTTCATGGACTTAGAGAAAGCTTATATGACAGAATAGATAGGCAAGGTATGTGGATGGTATTAAGAATATATGGAGTGGAGGGGAAATTGTTGAGTGCTGCGAAGAGTATGTACGAAGGAGCTAGGTGCGAGTAGATGGTGAGCTGAGTGAGTTCTTTGATCTAAATGTGGGACTGAAACAGGGTTGTGTGATGTCTCCAAGGCTGTTTAATATTTACATGGATGGGGTTGTAAAGGAGGTGCAAGGTAGGGCAGAGAATGTGGGGGTGGTTCTAATGAATGAGGGTGAGGTGTGGAAGATTCCGGTGTTGCTGTTTGCTGATGATACAGTATTGGTGAGTGAAGATGAATGGGAGTTGAAAGATTTGGTGAATGAATTTGGGACAGTGTGTAAGAAGAGGAATCTGAAAGTTAAGGTAACAAGAGTAAAGTTATGGTGTTTGAGAGGAATGAAGTCACAGAATGCACAGTGAGGTTGGATGGTAAGGATATGGAGAATGTGAGTGCATTCAAGTACTTGGGCAGTGCGATGAGTAAGGATGGAAGTTTTGGGGATGAAATACTTGAAACGGTACAGCAGTGAAGGAAGGCTGCTGGTTCACTGAAAGCGGTGATGAGAAATGGGGAGGTGAGTATGGAAGTCAAGAAGTCACTGCATGATAGTACTGTGATCCCTATCCTGCCGTATGGAAGCGAGGCATGGACCTTGCTAGAGGGGAACAAGTCAAGAGTGAGAGCAGTGGAAATGAGTTACCTGAGAGGAGCATGTTGAGTGACATGGAGGGACAGGTTGACGAATGAAGAAGTGAATGAACGTTGTGGGGTGGATGTGGATGAGAAGATAAGGAGAAATACACTGAGGTGGTTTGGACATGTGGAGAGAATGGAGAATGAAAGACTGACTAAGAGGGTGTACATATGTGAGGTGGAGAGAGGGAGAGGGAAGGAAAGACCGAGGATGAGGCGGAGATATGGAGTTGAGAGGTATATAAGGGAGGGGGGAGTGAGTTGGGGGGAGGGTAGTCAAATGGTGGGTGACAGAGAGACTTGGAGTAGTTTTGTCTGCGGCCACCCTTTGCGGGATTAGGGCGTCAGGCTACAGATAGATAGATAGACCACCTTTACCCAGACATGCAACCGCATCGGCAACGGTTTCATTTATTGTGGTTGACTCTGTTTCGATATCCAAACACAAGACGTCGTATGTCCAAGTCTAGTTTGCAAAATAAATCATTAATGCTGAGGAGAAGCTACGAGGCCATCACCACCCAACTGTATCCTCTGCTTCGATATCCAAACACTAGAGGTCGCGCGTCGTCTGCAAAAGTCCAGTATGCAAAATAAATCGCTAATGAGGAGGTGCTAGGAAGCCCTCTATGCTACCTAGAATATGGCCCTTTTTAATAATTCGGTAGCCAGTTATAAGGTTCCAGAAATCCTCAAACTCAAAAAAATAATCAGAATAAATTACTTAAGTTTGCCCCACTGAAAGCTATACTCTTTACTTCGACTACACACACACACACACACACACAACCGGTCTGTCTTAAATGCTGTTGTAACCATCCTTCCAGAATATGATGCTAGTCACGAAGAGGTGCTACGGAATGGATGTAGAGCCGAAGCATTGCTCTTTTCTGTCAAGGAGTTACGTGAAATAATATGGAGAGAGAGAGAGAGAGAGAGAGAGAGAGAGAGAGAGAGAGAGAGAGAGTCACAATTTTTAATCACAATGCTCTTCTACGTCTCCTTGTCAATATTTCATTGTATTGTACTTAATTTATTGTTTTAAAAAAAATACATTAATATCTTTTGTTTTTATCACTGTCTTGGTGCCTTGACTCGTAAAACTCATCTGAACGTGAAACCAGTGGACTGATGGCCGAGGCTGCCCGTTCCCTGCAATCCACATCTTCCTTTTGAGGGACAGGGAAGGATTTGAGGGACGTTTGCATAACCAGGCAGCTACCCCGCCCGGTTATATCAGTGCCATCACGTGAAGGCCTTCCTCTCGACCCTCAAGGGCGTTAAACATTATGGATCATTCTTAAGCACCTCTCTCTCTCTCCCTCAACATTCGAGCTTGATAATCCATACATCCTTCACTGAACCCTTCAAGGAGCAACCAGGGAGTACATTACCCCTTCAAGGAGCACACAGAGTACAATAATAATAATAATAAAAAAAAAAATAATAATAATGATAATAGTCCTTGACTGACCTAACTCCTTCCCCCAGACTTGCCCAAACGGGAGAAAAATTACTTAAGTTAACGCGCCAGATTTTTTACTTTTCCCGTGACATTTACATCTAATCGACTGTTCTCAAAATTACATCACTTCGTCCTCTCCTAACCTTCATCCCGTCCACCAAGTTGGCCCTAAATCGGACTAAAACTGCTAGACCTTACTTTGCCATTGATCCTATGAACTATGACAATTTCTGGCCAAAATTTAATCACTCGTTCTTCTCGTAGCACTCAAAAGTTGCTGCTCCATTCCATAGTGTTTCCCACTTGCTAACAGAGAGACAGACAGACAGAAGACAGACAGACAAACATACAGACTGGACACATGGACAGACAGACGGACATACAGACTTGACACAGATAGACAGGCATACGGACAGGAGACATAGACAGACAGACACATAAGCAGACAAACAGAGAGGGCACAAAAACATACAAAGTGAGACAGCAGACAGACGAAGAGGGCAGAAAAATTTAGAGACAGACAGGCAGACAGACAGATAGGACACACCAAGCCAGCTAGACAAACAGACAGGACACAAATACAAACAGGACAAAGACAGACAGACAGGACAGACAGACAGATAAACCAAACCAAACACAACCCTCTCGCACTAGACAAAAATAAAAAGACACGTTCTCGTACTGAAGTGGTTGGCGCGGGAAGGGGAGGAGTAGCAAGGAGAGTGTATGAGTGAGGGGGTGAGAGGAAGGAGGGGGAGACCGAGGATGAGATGGAGGGATGGAGTGGGGAGGTATATGAGAAAGGGGTGTGTGAGTTGGGAGATGGAGTGAGAGACTAACTAGGAGTGTATGTGGGTGAGATGGAGGGTGGGAGATGGAGGGTGGGAGAAGGAGGGGGAGACCGAGGATGGAGTGGAGAGGTATATGAGAGATGGGGGGCGGGTGAGTTGGAGGGGGAGAGAGGAAGGGGGAAACAGGATGAGATGGAGGGATGGCGTGGAAACATATGAGACAGAGGGATGTAAGACAGGGGGGTGGGCAGCGTAATGGCAGGGGACAGGGCGGCATGGAGGCGATTTGTTTGTGGTCACCCCTTACAGGCTTAAGGCGTCTGGCTATAGATAGACAGACAGATATATGGAGAGAGAATAGATAGATTATGGAAGCGAATATAGATGTATTTTTACTGATTTCTTCCCTATGTTGAATAAAATCGTCTGCAGTACCAAAGATAACTAAATAAATAATCGTGGAGGCGAACAGAGATGCATAATTACAGATCTTTCCAAATAAAATCGTCTGGAAAGGAATAGGGGTAAATCCATCCTCGTGGTGAAGCGGTGAGAATGAGAAGGGGAGGGGCCGGGCCGGACTAGTCTACGAGGGGAGGATTTGGTCTGCCGTCCGCGGAGCCACTTCGGTATTGATTCGTAGCGGAACAATATGGCTGTCTGAGGTAGGAGACACAGCACAAACACAAAACATACACAAACACCCCCCAAAACACCCAAATCTTGTTTACTCTCCCCCAGTTTTCCATTTTGAAGTTTGGATTTTGATATTCGGGTGGCAGGGTGAGGGCTGGAGCGGCCATGTTTATATTCAAGGATTGGTTGAACGCAGACGCCATGTTATCGTGCCTCGAGGATGCAGCCTTTGCAGCAATGAAGCACCGCCTACCCAGCGTTGCCATCACAGCGACTTTGCCTCGACGGGAAGAAAGTTATAAAAGGTCTTCAAGGATTTATGTAGCATCTTAGACTATGGTTACGATCTAGAAGGATTTATATACCATCTTAGCAAAGATCTACAAGGATTTATGTATCACCTTAGACCATATAAAGATCTTCAGGAATTTATACATCACGCCATATGCAAGACTCTGAAGGATTTCTATATCATCTTAGACTATATTAAAGATCTTGAAGGATTTATATAGCATCTTAGGATATATTAAAGATTTTTGGGATTTATATATCATCTTAGACTAAATTAATGATCTAGAAGGATTTACATACCATCTCAAGACATAAAAGACCAAGAACTTGTATACATTACCACTGACCCCCATGACGATTTTTGCTCTTTTTATGGGGGGGGGGAGTTTCTGCAATTTCTAGACGATTTTTTTTACAGACTTTCAAACCAGAGGGGTTAATATCACCTTTCCTAAACCCCCCACTCCTTAATCTCCATCCACAGCTGAATAAAATCGTCTGGTGGCAGCAAGAACACTAGAAACAAATACAAAAACTCTAGAATTGGACTAGTACATGAGGCTGAGTTAAGCATACGGGAATTGCACACCTCACTTCCGAAAATCCTTAGTGAGTGACTGACGGACTGCCTCGAGTGGAATTTCGTATTTTTTCACTCTAATAATTATTCTGGTTTTATTGTGAAGTGTTTGGTGGCTGTATGAGTGAAAGACTGACTACGAGAGTGTATGTGAGTGAGGTGGAGGGGGGGAGAGGGATGGAGAGACCTAGGATGAGATGGAGGGATGAAGTGGAGGGGTATATGAGAGAGGGGGATGTAAGCCGGGGGGAAGGCAGAGAAATGGTAGGGGACAGGGCAACATGGAGGCGATTTGTTTGTGGCCACTCCTTACGGGATTAAGGTGTCTGGCTATAGATAGATAGATGAGTGAAGAAAAAATATATACACAAACAATAGCATTTAAATATTAGCCTGGGAGGGTTTTCAGTCGTGGGAGCGGCCTAGTTAGTCAGTCCCACCCTAATGTTATTCGGACGCAAGGTACACTCCCGTAGAATTTAGCGGCCAGATTATCACCACATCTCTCACACCTCTCACCTTTGTACCTGTTAGAAATGACCCCAGATCAAGCGAAATTTAACCCCGCATGCTTGAGATAACTCTAGTACTCAATTCCTGTTAATTCCAGACGATTTTATTCAGCTGAGAGTGAGTCATAGGAGCCTGGGTGTTAATATCTACCAGGCGTTATATTCCAGTGAAGTCTTGAGATGCCACTGAATTTCTTATGTATTTAGAGATATTTCTTGGCCTTCTTTTACCTACACCATAACATTTAGGTATGACTGTATACTATAAAGCCTCACAGGACTATATACAAGAACTCATTTTTTTTTTTTTTTTACGTGTCCGACTCTGGGCAAAGGTTTCAGGGGCTATTTCGCGGGAGCAGTGGCCTATCCCGAGGCCCAGTAGCCCTCCTACACCTCCACGTGTCACCACTTCGGCGCTAACATCCACCGTCCATATTGAATACATGCTAGGGCTATCTCATATGGGACTGGTGTAATGGTATTAGCGGGGGTACTTTTATGTTCGCGGGTCTTCTGGTAGATCAGAAAAAGTCTGCTTTTATGAAATTCAAAGCGTTTGCAGGTGAGGCCCTGTGAAATTCGGCAGGTTAGAGCAAAACCCGAAAATGGACAGGAAAGAAGCCTGTGCTGTGATTAAGTATCTATGGAAAAAGGATATGACCCCCAAGGAAATCCACGAAGTCATGGTCCACACGCTTCATGAGGAGTCTCGTAGCTATTCCAACATTAGAGGTCTACTGATTCCAAGCGCGGCAGGCAGGCACCCCAAAGACGGCCCACGGTCGGTACACCCAAAATCATTAATCACCAACGATCAAGTGGAGGCCATTCACTGCATGGTCTTGAATGACAGGCGTTTGTGTGTGCAACAGATAGCCAACACCATGGACCTCAGTGTTGGCTCAGTACACACTGTTCTGACTGACATCTTGGGTGCGAGCATTCTGTCTACAAGATGGATGCCCACAATGTTGACACCAGACCAGAAGCTGACCAGACTGGAAACTTCAGGAACACATTTGGCTTATTTCCAGTCTGATCCCGCCAAATTCTTCCGGAAGTGCACTGAACTCAGGCGAGACCATGTTGAGAAAAAATACACGAACGATCTTTCTCAAGAACTTTGGAAGGACCCACGTATGTCTGGGGACCTGTGTACGTGGAATAATTTTTATGGCTCTCGATCACTGTCAGTCAAAGTTTCTTCATTATTTAAGGAAACTTCAAGAGTTCTGGGCCTGTAGTCTTGTCAGGTATAGAGGCTCCGTAGCACCTCTTCTTTATCGATTTATTTTTTAATACGGCTGGGTAATTATCCTTAAGTACATTATTTATGTAGAGTATGACATTGTTAGAAGGATTTTTATAACGCAAGACAGTCAGATGTAATAAGCAAAAGAAATCGCTTAGAAAAAGGTGTTAGGGACTTCCTTATCCGACGAGAGTACGTGCCTTAGTCTTCTTTTATCTACGTCTGGAGATTTGTGTATATATCAGGATTCTTACGGATTTCTATCAGTGTCTGTCCAGGTCCTCTTCGATATGCACTTCCATCTTCCGATTGTTTTTTTTTTTTCAACATCAAGGCAAAAGATTCTAGCAATTTCCTTGATATATCTATTTATTTATTTATTTATTTTGCAATATTGGGGAGATTTAGGCACTTCCTCTGGTTTTATAATTTTCTCCTTTTTCTTCCAGTCGTTTTCTTGATATATTTACACAGTTCTCGGAATATTGGTGAGATTTAAGCACCTCCTCTAGTATTTCTTCTTTCATCCTTGTATTTCCCTTTTTTTTTTTAATTTTTTTCTTCTAACTTAGCACCATTCTAGCAGGTTTTGATAGCGAGTTTAGCAGTCCTGGTGAACTTCCTATGGCAACCCTATCCGCCGGGCTGGGATCATGTGTGTGTCAGTAGAGGACCAGCCGCCGTACGGTTTGTGTCACTCCTCTCACAGTCCTCTTTATAAGACGGGGGAGGCGTTACCTGATCTTGTAACTTTTTTGTAACTTTTTTCCATTCGTGATTTGGTGATTTGGGGAACGACTGAACGAAAACCAATACTTGAAGGGATGTGTTCCAGAATATTACAGCTTTTTTCAGACGAGAGATATTATAAAAACACAAAATTCATCACTCACCGAAGAGGATCAGTACTCGTGTTAGGGGAAGGGGTAACCAAATTTCGTAACTTTTCTGTAACTTTTTCCATTCGTGATTTTGTGACCTGAGGGACGATTGAGAGAAAACCTGTATATCTAGGGATGTGTTTCAGAGTATTGCACATTGTTTTCACACGACATATATTCCAAAAACTGCCAAAATTAACGCTCACGCAAAAAGATAAGTACTCGCGTTAGGGGAAAACGTAACCAGATTTTTAAAACTTCTGTAATTTCTTTCACTCGTGATTTTGTGACCTGGGACAACGACTGAACGAAAACCAGAGTATCAAGGGGTGTGTTCCAAAATATTACACCTTTTTTTTACACGATGGATAGTGTAAAAACTCAAAATTCATCACTCACTCCTCATTGTTAATTTTGTGGGACATACGCAAAGACTGAACGAAAAGCAATTTATCAAGGGATGTGTTTCAGAATATTACGTCTTTTTTTTTTTTTTTCACGCGACAGATATTGCAAAAACTGTCAAAATTAACCGCTCAGCCAAGAAGAAGGGCGCGCATTAGTCACGCCAGGTGTTAAAGAAACCTCTATTTTTTAACAACGAAAGCTCATTAGTCAGGGCAGGTGTTAAATGTCTATCAGTCTATCTATCTATCCATCTATCTTGTCTATGTATCTATTCATCTATATTTTAAAGGCGAAAATGAAAACTAGGGATGAGAAGACTATTGACCTAAAAAGAGAATTGATTAAGGATTTGTTTTAATAATATGCATTTTTTTTCCTTCCTTTATAAATAATACGGAAAATTGGGGGTAAACGCAAGGAGCCAAGAGATTAAGGGGTGTTAAGTTGCATTGAAGCCTGCGTAGCTCATTTTTCTGAGCGATTTATTACTGTAACTAATCATCCCCTTGCATGTTACGTATTTCTTAACGCCTTCAGTGATGTACTTCGTTTTTTTTATTCTTGCTCTCAGGCGATGACATTTAAGTTCTCTCTCTCTCTCTCTCTCTCTCTCTCTCTCTCTCTCTCTCTCTCTCTCTCTCTCTCTCTGTCTCTCTCTCTCTCTCTCTCTCTCTCTCTCTCTCTCTCTCTCTCTCTCTCTCTCTCTCCTGGAAGGGTTATAAAGCGTCCAGAAACATCACTACACAAATTTCCCTCATCTGCTTCAGGGGGTTAACATTCTCATCTCCTATAACTCATTCTCAGCTCAAAATCGTCTGGCTGGATGAG
>JAGKTI010015186.1:4030-20783 GCA_018397915.1 Birgus latro | reverse complement strand
AGGGCGACCATCAGACGAATGGAGGAGGCTGTCAAAACCCAATTTCATATTTTACAAGGTGTCTGGCATCTTACCAAATCAAATAAATATATTATAAGCCAGCCTGAAGAGGAGAGTGTATGTGAGTGAGATGGAGGATGGGAGAAGGAGGGTTAGGCCAAGGATGAGATGGGGGGGGTGGAGTGGAGAGGTATATGAGATAGGGGTGTATGAACTGGGAGCAGGGCAGTGAAGTTACGGGGGACAGGGCGACTTGGAGGTGATTTGTTGGCCACCCCTTACAGGATTAAGGCGTCTGGTAATAGACAGATGGATAGATATTTTTTTTTTTAATGCAAGGAAGAAGGAACCATAGGCCACAGGCCCGCATACTGTTCCTTCCAAGAAAAAGCAAAAACAATACAAAAGAGAGCCAAATTCAAGATCCGTTCATTTCGAGATGGCTGGACACACTGCGTTTGAAAGACTGGAGATCATAGGTAGTAGGAAATACAGATAGAGGAACTCAGTTCCAGAGTTGACCAGTTGCATAAATGAAGGACTGGGAGTAACGGTTAACTCTTGCATTAGAGAGTTGGACAGAAAAGGGATGAGAGTTTGTTGATAGACGGGTACTACGTGTCCGTCGTAGAGGTGGAGGGATGCAAGCAGACAGTTCAGAGGAACAGTGACCGTTGAAGTAGCGATAGGAGAGATATAAAGAGGCAACAGTGCGGCAAAGAGACAAAGGTTGAAGGGAATCAGTAAGAGGAGGAGAGATAAGGAGACAAAAAGCCTTAGACTCCACCCTATTGAGAAGAGCTGCATGTGGGGAGTCTCCCCACACATGAGAGTTGTACTCCATACAGGGGCGAATAAAACCCGTGTACAAGATCAACAACTGTGCAGGGGTAAAGAAAGTTCGGAGTCGACTTAGCACACCTAATCTCTTGGAAGCAGATTTCACAAGAGATGTAATATGTTCTTTCCAAGACAAATCCCGAGAGAATGAAACCCCAAGCATGTTCAAGGATGATGCAGTACTGAGCTGGGCATTATTAAACACTAGTGGGTAATCCTGAGGAAGATTTTGTCGGGTTGATAAGTGTAAGAACTGAGTTTTTGATGCATTAAAAATAACAAGATTATTTTTACCCCAATCAGAGATACGAGCCAAGTCAGACATTAGGTGTGCCATGGCCTCATCCCTTTTTTGTTGAAGTAACTGCTGAGATGGACGTTGCGGAAACCGAATGGAAAGGTGAAGGGTGGAATCATCAGCGTATGAGTGGATAGGGTTAGATGTACAGCTTATAAGGTCATTGATGAACAAAAGGAAGAGAGTTGGTGATAGGACAGAGCCTTGAGGAACACCACTGTTGATAGGTCTAGGAGAAGAACGATGACCGTCAACAATAGCGGCTATAGAACGACCAGAAAGGAAACTAGAGATGACAGCACAGATAGAAGGATAGAAACCGTAGGAGGGCAGTTTGGAAATTAAAGATTTATGCCAGACTAGACTGAAAGCCTTTGAGATGTCAAGTGCAATGGCAAAGCTTTCGCCAAAGTTCCGAAAGGAGGATGACCAGGAGTCTGAAAGGTAGGTGAGAAGATCGCCAGTGGACGGAACCCATACTGAAGATCAGAAAGAAGGTTGTGACAGATTTTTCTGTTAAGAATTGACTCGAAAACTTTTGAGACACAGGATGTTAAAGCAATTGGACGATAGTTAGAGGGATTGGAATGGTCATCCTTCTTTGGGACTGGCTGAATGAGAGCAAACTTCCAGCAAGAAGGAAAGATACAAGTTGAGAGACAAAGGCGAAAGAGTTTACCTAGGCAGGGTGTAAACACAGAAGCACAGTTTTTGAGGACAACTGGAGGGACTCCATCAGGCCCATATGCCTTGTTAGTATTGAGGCCAGTGATGACAGAAAATAAATCAGTTGAAGAAATTTTAATGTCAGTCAAGAGGAAGTCAGAGGGGGGAAGTGATGGGGGAACAGCACCGGAATCGTCTAAGGTGGAATTGGAGGAGAAAGTTTGAGCGAAGAGATCTGTTTTATCAGTAGAAGAAATAGCTACAGAGCCATCAGAGTAGAAAAGAGGAGGGAAGGATGATGAGGTAAAGTTGTTAGAAGGGTTTTTGGCAAGGTGCCAGAAGGAGCGAGAAGAATTCGAGTTGGAGAGTTTAGAACATTTAGCACGGATGAAATTATTTTTAGCAGAGCGAAGAACAGACTTGGCACAATTCCGGGCAGAAATATATAAAATATGTGATTCAGGTGTGGGTTGGCTCCGGTACCTTTTATAGGCCCTCTCCTTGTTGTAGACAGCATTAGAACATGCGTGATTAAACCAAGGCTTTCTTGCATTAGTCAGAGGATATGAGAAAGGAATGTATGCTTCCATGCCCGAGAGAATAACCTCCGTAATGCACAAGGCACACTCAGATGGCTCCTGGTCATGGAAGCAATAATCATTCCAAGGAAAATCAAAGTACTGCCTGATGGCCTCCCAATCTGCAGCTCCAAAGTGCCACAGGTGGCGTTTCTTTGGAGGGTCCACAGGCCGTACCGGAGTGATAGGACAGGTTAAGGTAATAAGGTTATGATCGGAGGAGCCCAACAGAGAGAAAAGATTAACAGTGTAAGCAGAAGGATTAGTTGTTAGGAAAAGGTCAAGTATGTTGGAACTCTCTCCAAGGCAGTCAGGGATACGGGTAGGGTGCTGTACAAGCTGCTCTAGGTGGATCAGTGAAAGGAGAGGAGAGCCAAAGGTTGTGGTTAACACTGAAATCTCCTTGAATGGAGATTTCAGAGAAAGGAGAAATGGATAGAATGTGTTCCATCGTAGAAGTAAGATAGTCAAAGAATTTTTGATAGTCAGTAGAATTAGGAGATAAGTAAACAGCACAGATATATTTAGTCAGAGAATGACAGGAGAGCCGAAGCGAGAGAGTAGAGAATTCAGAAGAATCAAGTTCAGGAACACTAGAGCAAGATAGATCGTTGCGTAAATATACGCAACAGCCACCTTTGGCTTTGAAATGAGAATAGAGAAAGTAGGAGGATACAGAAAAGGGTTTGCTGTCAGTTGCCTCAGACAGCTGAGTCTCAGAGAGAAAGAGAAGGTGAGGTTTAGAGGAGAAGAGGTGGTTTTCAACGGAGCGAAAGTTAGAGGAAAGGCCGTGAATGTTACAGAAATGAAGCAGTGAGTCAGACAGTGGTTCCAGGCAGCTCTGTGAGTTGTCACCGGGAGATGGGCGGATGGTGGGGGCATTTATGGTCCCCCCCCTCCCCGGGGACTCCGAGGCATGATTTACGTGTGCCAATTTTTTATTTTTATTTTCATTTTATTTCATTTTTATTTATTTATTTTTTTTTTTTTTACAAATTTTGAAAAGGAAGTGCAGTGTGTAGCATACAAGTAGTTTGGTGTTGACAGTTAGAGAAACTTGTACTGGAGAACATGCTGGCCTACTCTGTGTTACTGAGACACTGAAAAAGTTCAGCAAAGGGGGATAGTTAGGAACAAGTCCTGAGGGCTGATGAAACGAGAGCTCCAGCTCTCCCTGTCATAAGCCTTCCATCCACCTTTGGAGTACTGCCCTGCTCGACTGGTGCTACAGTCTACTACCGTGATGATCAAGCAACATTGGTTTAATACTGTATGCTATAATGCGCACTATCTGTTTCTGCATCCTTTAGTTAATATAGTGCTCGTATTGGTTGGCGCAATGAGCAGGCCGATGACGTTAATTACACAGATTCGATGATGATGGTGATGATGATGAATATAATTGTCTTTATTTACTGTTATTTTTTGTATGCGTGTGGGTGACCTACAACTTTTCGGTGACTGGACGACGAGGAGCAGACAGAACAATAATTTATGTTGCCATGTAATATGCAAAACAGTCATTTCACAAGTCCCAACTAACGTCCTGAAAGAAAAGTCATTTTATCAAAGTAAACTTTTATGCATTTTACGTTAATATAACCGATATAACGGATACGTTTACTCCCATATTCACTTTAAACACCTTCTTTAACCCGCCGAGTCCCACCGACGTACGATGCACGTCGCTACTTTTTTCCGCGGACAGACCCAATGATGTGCATCGTACGTCACTCAATTGCAAGGCCCATTGTGTGCACATTTTTCAACACTCGCGGGTGATTTTCAGTAGGCATATGTGGGAGACCTTCCTCTGCCTGCTGTCAAGCGGGGATACTTCCTGGCCCCACACTTGGCAATTCACCTGTTAGCAGTAAGCTGGCTAGTAAAGGTATGTTGCCCCACGGTCTCTCCAATGACGAAATTCATGGTGAAAGTGATTCCTGAGGTGGAGGACAAAGAAACAAAGAAGCTAGAGGTAGAAACAAACAGAAGTGATGAGGTGGTAATGTCGTAAAGGAAGGTGCCATATACTGGGGTTTTGGGTGAGTGAACAATACTTATAAACACCTATATTACTGTGTGAAAACCAATATAGACTTGTACTACACATAAATTCGTACCAAATAAATGAAATAAATACATAATTTAAAGTGGCTTGAATTAGTTAACCCTTCCATAGTTCGTTTTCTTCATTCAGCCAGGTACCCTGAAAAAGAAGGAAAATGTAAGGTTGAGTGACACCTGTATCAACACTTCTAACCTCAGTATCGCGATTTCTCTATGAATTTTCGATGTTTCTCACCAAAAGCGAAGGTTTTAGCCAAGAAACAAAAAGTCGAAAATCGGTCGGGATCTGGGGGTAGGCTGGGTAAAAACCGGTCACGACTGGACGGGTTAAACCTAAAATTTTCCCTGCACCTTGTCACGTGAAAGAACTTTCTTTTGTAAGAATGGGCCTACTTTTCTCCACACCGGGCTACCTACATGCTCGCTCATGAACATAAGCATCTCATAAGGGACTTGCCTATACTCCCATGAACCTATTTTCCTTCATGGGAGGATGTCCATATTTCCCTGAAGGAGATACATCCCCACCACGTATTCCATGACCTATTCCTCTAGGGACCTACTTTCCCAGTGCATCTATTTTCACCCCATCCATCCACCTATCCAGTGCAGTGTGTCTCAGTAGCAGCAGGATGACTTAACAAGTTCCCTGACATTCACGAACATAGAGAGGAATTGCGACTATAAATTAGAAATCAGAAATGAGAGAGAGAGAGAGAGAGAGAGAGAGAGAGAGAGAGAGAGAGAGAGCAGAGTCAACCCACAGCAGGACAGAGGCCACCCCCATCTTTTTCATTTCTGTCCTATTGTGTCTTATTTTCTTCCATCCAATCCCAGCAAATCCCTAAATCGCTTCTAGCCATACTGCTCTCTGTCTGCCTTCTCCTCTTTCTCCATCTGTGGGTTGCCATCGTAATACCAAGCTTGGCTGTCTATTATCTGTTCGTTTAAGCAGTGCAAATTTTTATTTTTTAGTTTTCATTAGTACTGGGAGCTGAATATCTTCATAACATGTCTTGATAAATTTTAGTAAATTAACTTACACTAATGGAATAATGTTAGTGGTAACCCTCATCCACCCACCTTCTCTCACTTACACCATTCCTTTTCTGCATCTACATTCTTCCTGTCAATTTTTATAACTCTTCGTTCAGTTTCAAGTGGCTCAACGCTGAGTAATAAGTCTATTGGTTTCTTGTTATCCAGGAAACTATTGCAGCGCTGGGTGGTATGTATGTACCCAAATAACGGGATGATATGCACCCTGCTGTAGTGCCCCTGTCACTGGGTGGAGAGACGCAAATTCTGCATCCATCCGGGAACCAAACCACCATTGTCTTTCCCTCTGTCTCCTGAAAGGAAACACTCGCTCAGTGCCGGGACGACCCTGCTAGGGTAATTGCTTGCCTGTGGTTGATAAGTCTGCTCGGCCAGACAGGCCGGTCTTACTCAACAACAAGCGTTTTACAATCCATTCATGCCAGTGGTTTCGTCTGTGGGGAGGAGGCGAGAGTATCATGCAATTCATTGTGATGAGTAAATGAGTAAATAATTACTGAGTACACTGACGTTAGTGTTGTCTTTTTTTTGTGATTTATAATGCCTGTTTCTTGAACTTACCCCTACGTCGTAATGATGGAAACAGTTATGATGATGATGATGATGATGGTGATGATGGTGGTGATGGCATCATTATTTCACAACGAAGCACACTGGTGGAATTTCTAATTTGTACTGACCATAGTATATACACTAACTTGTCTCCGCCAGCTCTTGACATCTTGCTTAACAGCCATCACGTTGTGTTATATCTCCTTCCTCTCTCCTCCGTCCTTCACCGTTGCCTTTCCTCTTTCCTCCCGCTGCCTCTCCAACTCTCTTTCTCCTACCTCACCTAGCCCCACACAACCTACTTCTTCGCCCTTTCATCTCCTCTTGCTCTGCTGTCCCCTGCCCCACCTATCCTTCTCTCCCCTTCTTACAGCAACACCACCGTGATTCAGCGATATACCCAGCCATCAACACTGCGTCACTCGCCAATCTTCTCCTCTACCTTACCCATCTTTTCACCTTGTCTCATCCACCTCCCATCCCCTAGCATCTACCATCACCCACGCATACATCCCATCCCCTCACATCTCTCCATCACCATAATCACACACCCGCTTCCCCATTATGCTTCATTCCGGCACGCCATTCTCATCTCACGACCAGTCATCGACCATATTCTTGGTTTTCGTTGTTTTCGCACAAATATCGTCGCATTTCCTCTTCTTCGCCATTTTTGTTCCCCTTTCTGTTTTCTTTAATTTTGCATGGTGTTATACTCATATTTATCTGTTCCTAGTCTTCGCTTTCTCTTTATATTTTTTCCCGTGTTTTTATTTCTCGTTTCTTTCATCTCCCTGTCCGTTCTCTGTTATATCCTGGACCATTTTTTCCTTATGTCTGTCCCATCATTTTGTATTTCTTACCTATAGTTTATCTCGTTTCGCCTGACTTCTCTTTTTCTTTTTAAATGTGGTTTTCCGTTCATCGCGTCACAATTTTGTTTCGTTAAAAACCGTACAGTGCCTTCCTTCAATGTATCACAGTATCCTCACGCTTCAATACAATTTCTTTCCCAATCTCTCCTTTCCTTTGATACTTTACGCAGTTCTAAGTCTGTCCTCAATCCTTTCTCCTTAATCTTTTCAACTTCCCTCCCTCCCTCCGTTCGTCGCATCCTATTTTCTCAGTCCAAATACCTCTTCCCCTTTGTACCCACTGTCTGTCCATTTTCTCCTCTTCATCTCTCCTCAGGCAGCCATCTTTCCCTTGCATCACCACAGACAGTATCCACCCATTCCCTCGTTTTTTCAAGCTCTTTCCCAGCTAACATTTACCGTAATTCTTTTCCTTGTTACCCCATATAACTGTTCTATATTTTCCTCATGGAGAACTCCCCGCTTGGAATGACTTCTCTCTCGATGGACGTATTTCCCCCAGGACTTTTTTTTTTTTACCTATAAATCTTTTTTTTTTATCCTCTTTGGGCCAATTCCTCAAGTGGATCAAGCTTCTGTCATAGTTCTTTTCCCAACATGGACTTTTATCGCTCCATGAGAGACTATGTTACTGTCTCAGGGAGCTACTTCCCCGCATCTCTTCCCCAAACGAGCCTGTTATCTCTTTATAGGGCGACCTACTTCTTCCCCCATCGACCTGTGTACCTCATAAAGGACTTCCTTCACCTGGGGCTTCACATTCCCTCGATGGAGCATTACCCCCTCCATGGGATGTATGACATTCCCCCCAAAGACCTATTTTCGCCTGTTTAAATATTTTCACCCCACCCATCAACCCATCCAGTAGAGTGTGTCTTAGTATCAGCAGGATGACTCGTTAAGTTCCCACACACCTACATACGGAGAGACGCACTGCAACTACATGTATTATGCTAAACATGATAAAAATGAGGAATAAATTACGTTTTCTCCAACAATATATTTTTTACCAATACAACATTCGTCAGCAATATTCAATAAAAGGTTGGAATTTGGTGCAGAGAATTTACGTTCTGGAAATAAATGATGACTAATTGAGAGAGAGAGAGAGAGGAGAGAGAGAGAGAGAGAGAACATCATCATCATCAGTATTAATCATCATAATCAGTCTGTGCCAGTCCACTGCAGTACAAAGGCCTGTCCCATCGTTTTCCATTCTGTCCTCTTGGAGATTGGCCTGTCCCTTCCAATGTCAGCAAATTAATGAATCTTATTTTTCCTCTCTGTCTGCCTCCTCCTTTCCCACCATCCTTACGTTGCCATTCAGATACAATGTATGTCCGTCTCTTACTATTCTGTGAAGAGGGGCGGCATATGCAATTTTTTCTCATTTATTTTTTATCACAGGAGTTAAATAGCTTCATTTTTTGTCTTTGTAATGCATTGCTACAGCAGTTTCTCCTGGTGAAGCACATTTACGTGAATGGTTTCGCCTGTAGGGTGGAAGCAAGAATCTCATACAATTAGCTGTGCAGAGTGAATCGTTTTTCTGGATACACAGTTTTTAGTTTCTCCATGTTCAGTTTATTTATTACGCCTGTTTCTGGAACTTCCCTTCCTCGTCGTACTGAAGAAAACACGATGATGATGATGATGATGGATTCGTCATTTCATTACCAAGCACACTGGTGGAATTTCAGACATGAGTTTGAAATACTATTATACACTCACCTGTCATCGCCCACTCACGACATCTCGATTAATAGCCATTACCTGTGTTAAAGCCTCTTCGTCTCTCGGGCGCCATTCACCCACCTTTTATTTGTTTCTGTATCCTCCTCTTTCCTCTTCCTGCCTCTCCAAACCTCTTACTCTTGCCTCACCCATTCTCACACTACACACTCCCTATTCCTCCTGCCTTACAATCTTTCCTCCTCTTGTCTCAGCACTCGCTCTTACCATGCCTTACCTCAGCCTGCAGTTCCCTGCCTCACTCATTCTACTCTCCCTTTTCATCATTCGCCCCCACCGCCCTGATTCATAGACATTCACGTTCATCGTTTTTCTTTCACCCACCCGCCTCCCCTGTACCTCACCATGGTCCATTCCGTTGTCTCACCATAATCACCCACTCGTTTCTCCCATGCCTCATACCGGCACTTCATTCTCATCCCACGGCAAGTTTGTGGCCGTTCCGTACTCCTGCTTTTCGTTGTTTTTCGCACAAGAGATCCCATCATAGCCTCTTTTCTTCGCCTGTCTTTTTTCCTATTTCTTTTGCTTCCTTTAGTTTTGATTGGTGTTATAATCTATCCATATCGCTTTTTTTTCCCCTTAAATTTATATTTCGTATTTTTTCTTTCCCTCTTTTCTTTCATATCCCTCTCTGTTGTCTACTTGGATTTCTAGGACTTTGCTTTTTTTCATTGTTTGCTTTGATTCATTCTTTCCTTTCATTTCATCAGTAAATTTGTTTTTCACTCGTTAAGGCTGAGCACACTCTCCCTTCAAATACATCCCACGCTTCTTCACTCATTTCCACCTTTTGCTTCTCATTCTCCCTCTTCCTTTGATACTCCATGCAACTCTAGTTTGATTTTACTCTCATTAAGTATTTTCAACCTCCCTCCAACTGCTCTACGTATCTTGTTATCTCAGCCCTTATATCACTATTTTATCCCCGTTGCACCTGCTGTCTACTCCTCTTTACCTCTTCCTTGTTCCCCAGACAGTCATCGTTCTTTAGCATATGCCTTGACTCTGGGTTCAGCCAGGAAAACTACTGACCCCTTCCTTCGTTCCTCTAAGCTCCTCAGTTTTCACCTCTTCATCCTTAAGTAATTTTTATCCTTACTGCTGTCTCTCGTTCACCTACCTGAGATCATTTTCATTCGGCTACCTAACGTCAGTCTCTTCAGATGTGTCTCCTGGAGTTTCTGACCCTACCTCGATGTTCCTTTCTTTTGTGAGAATTGTGTCGGTGAGTCTAGTTACTTGTGATATTAGTGCTGTGCTAGTGTGTTAATAAAGTATGTTCTAGTGTTACAGTGTGGTGGTAAAGTGCTCTGGAGTACCGAAAGTTAGTGATTAGCGAGATTTTTTTGTTGTGTTGAGATATAGTGCTTGATCCAGAGTGTGTCTTGGTGTTCAGAGTGTTGGAAATGGTGTAAGCTAGTGCAGTTGTGTCATGATTTTGTTGTTGTTTGGTGTGTGAAGAAAATTTTGTGAATTTGTCTCACCCCTTGTGATTATTGTGGGCGTGATGGCTTTCTCAACTGAGAGTTGTGTCTGCACTGCAAGTTTTGAGAAGGACTACCGCAAGTTAAGGAAGAACTTCTCAAATTAAAACGGGAGGTACTGTCATTGTTCTCGGCCAGGGGTAATCACAGATGAGGGAGCTGCTTGGAGGAGAGTGAGAAAAAGGCTGAAGGCTGGACTCTTGTTCACAAGAGTGCAGCTAAGTTCACCCTTAAGGAACAGGCGGAGACAAAACCACAAATGCATTTGGCACATTACGTAATGAATGTGAAAGGGAGGTAAGGAGGGAAGTATATGGGGATGCAGGTGAGATTATTTCCCGTAGAAGTCTATCTATCTATCTATCTATAGTCCGACGCCCTAATCCCGCAAAGGGAGAAGAATAAGAAAAAAGAAAGGTAAGTAAAAAAATGTCATTAATGGAGACTCACAGGTAAGGTACCTAAATAGAGCAGTTTTCACTCAACTCAGTAAATATGTTAGTCTTACGGGGACCAGGGTGGGTATGTGTTAGGAGAAATTGAGAATATCGTGAGGGATAGTGGAGGTAAACCCACTGTCTGCCTCAGTGTAGGAGGGAACGATATTGGTAGGTGTAGAAGTGAGGTACTGTGGCAGCAGTACAAGGCTATGTTAAGCAAGATTAGAGAGAGGTGAGGAACCCCTGTTGTACATGCATATTAGCAGTAATGATGTCAAAGATATATTTAGCAAAATGTACAGTAACAAAACCCCTAGTCAAGACAATTTTTACCCCAGAATATTAAATATGTAGCGGATGTAATATGTGATCCCCTTACATTTATTATGGATAAATTTCTACAGCAAGGAAAGGTTCCGGAAGATGGGAGGCTTGCCAACATGACCCCAGTTTATAATAAAGCAGCAGAGATAAACCAGGTTAACAATAGGCCAATTAACTTAAATCTCTGTCTTGGGAGAAATCCTCGAATCATTAATAAGAGATAGGATAGTTAGATTTCTAGAATCTAATCGCGTATTTAATAATAGCCGGCACGGCTCTAGGTCTCAGAGGTTATGCCTCACAAATCTAATGAAGTATTATGATAAGCTTTTTAACATTACCAATAGTACCAGGTCCTTAGATAAATATTTTTTTTTTAGATTTCCAAAAACCCGCTGAAAAAGTACCACATAATAAACTAAAGAGAATGATAAGATTACTTGGAATCGACGGAAACACATCTGGCAGCGCGACAGAAAACAACTTGTAATAAATGGAGCAGAGTGGGACTGAGCACCCGTAATAGCGATGTTCCTCAAGGATCAGTGTTGGGACCAGTTTTGTTCGTGATATATATTAATGATACCGATGTTGGACTAAGCAGTTTCATTTGTAAATTCGTGGATGTTATAAAAAAATCTGCAATATTGTAAAAACTGAAGAAGACAAAATGAGTCTTCAAAATGGCCTTAACAAAACTGCTGCGTGAAAAACGGCAAATATCCTTCAGTGTAAGTAAATGCCAGTTACTGAAATGTGGGACAAAACACAAAAAGTACGATTACGAAATGCAAGGCCAGACAATTAGCAAGTCCTCACAACTTTAATTAAAGAATAGTGATTTTAGATAATATCAAAATTTGCAGTCAGTGTATCTGTTAAGAGTAAAGCCTACAGAGCTATAGCATTCATCAAAAGGCATTTTTCCTGTAAAAGCATGGATATCGTGATCCCTCTGAACAAAAGCATAGTTAGGTCATATTTAGAGTTTGGGCCTAGATTTTGGGCACAGTATCTAGCCAAACATAAAGAGAAACTCGAAGCTGTACAACGTAGGACCAAAAAGTGAATCACTTCCCTGAGGGATAAACCATAGCTCGAGAGGCTTAAGGAACCGAGTTTATACTGTCTTAGAAAGCGAACAATCAAGGAACAACCAAAGGAATGTTTGCAGATACTCAATGACTTTGGTATTATCGAATCAAATAGTCTACCGACACCACAACTCGAGGAAATGGCATGAAGCTACAGGCAAGGAGGGCTGATCTTCAAACATACAAAAACTTCTTCACCTTCTTCATTGTAAATTATTGGAATAAGCTCCCTAGGAACGTGGACCGAAGCAAAACCCTAAACAGCTTTACAAAGAGATTAGATATACATCTTGATGCGATCCGTATTGTATAAACAAGTAAGTGTGTATTCATACCTTGATGTGTGTGCACATGTACTGTACATATGTATGGATATGTGTACGAATAAATGTATATCCTGTCACTAAGGAGGAGGGCAGAGTGGCGGTCAGTGATCTGACTCAACCTGAACTTACCTGACTTGACCAAATAAGCATTAGTTAGGGTAAGTACAAGTGCGTGTGTGTGCGTGTGTGTGTGTGGCTAAGTACTGACATAGGATATTTACTTGTATGACCTTATGCATTATGTGCACATGTGTGGGAGTGCAGTCTGTTGCATACATTCGAAGCAATTAAATATAAAGCTGAAAGTTCCTCCTATCTTTATAAATAAAAAAAAAAGTAATAAAACGTGCATGCAACAGGATAAGATCAGAATTAATTTGTGACATAAGTGCATGCAATAGACTAAAATTAGAATTAATATATGGCTGCATGCTGAACATTTTCATTTCCATTTTATTCTATTTCCTGGTGATCCTACGAAATGTCCTTCAGGCTTTTTAAACCCTGTAAGGTGTTACTTTTTACTTTTTTTTTTTTTCCCCGTACGACAAAAGCCGGAGTGTCTGGTGCACGGTGGGGTAGAGAGCCTTCTGCTGTGCTATACTTTTCTCCTACTTCTGTGAATTGAGTACTGTATTAGTATTTAGGCCGGACTGCCTCATAATGACTGTACGGTTTGTATGGTTTGTGTGTCTGTACAACTTTCTCTCTCTCTCTCTCATGCTGTTAGTACTGTATACACTGTTTCCTGGACACCCCGCGGGGCCACGGCCCGGTGTTATATGGCACGGGAGTAATGTTTTCCCGGCACGAAACGTATCGCTCGTGAGGGAGGTCACAGAAGCCAGAAACTTTTTTCTGAAGACGTATTTCGACAGCTTGATTTATAGTACCTTTCCATAACTCCTGGATTAAGCGTTCCAACACTATGAGCCTAGCAGTGTTGCCAACCATGGGGAATTATCCCCAGATTTAGGGAATTCGGGGTACAAACGGGGAAATGGGGGAATCGGCTTTCAATTTGGGGATTTTTTGCCCATGACGGGATACTCAACCCATAAACTGAGCTATAGAAATTGAAATAGGTTATACGCAAATATCGTAATTTCAGAGTGACTTTATATTTTCTAAAATGAAACAGTAGTGCATCTGTTTTTCTTCATCAATTTAATTGATATTTCGTGTGCACTCGAATGAGCGAAAATGGATGACAGCAGCAGCAGCAGCAGCAGAGATCAGCTGACTAATAATATTGATAATGATGTCTTCCACAAACCGTACCCATTATTATTTTTCCTGTCCAGAAGTAACTGCACAGAAAAAGAAATTAGAAATACCCTAAGTTAACTCAAGAGTAATTTGAGTGATGTTAGTTTGTGTAATGTTTTTCTTCGTAATTCAAGGATATTTTGATGAAGCGTAATCTATATTTGTTTCGTATATTGCATATCCCAAGGCTAACCCAAAGGCAATATGCATGATATTGTTTGCACCATTCATAAGTGAAGTGTAACACTACCCAAGAGTTTATTGTTGATACTATATGCTTAATGATTGTCATAACCCCCAAAAGTACATTACTTCTACAGTCATTGTTTTTATTTCCCTCAAAACAATAGTATACAAAATACATGTACAGCAAAAGGAAGGGAACATCTGAAACGAAGAGAGAGCATAGTGGAGGGAGAGTGTGGTAGGTGTGACGGTGGTGGAGGTGTTGTGCCCATCACTCACCGACCTGCCGATCATCACCCTCGGCCAGGGCTGGTACTGATTTGTTCACTGTATTTCTATATTACTCTAGTACTACCCTTTACTCCTGTATGTAATGCATCATGCAAATACCTCTGTATTTCTTAACATAGCGTGTAACTTATTATTATTTTTTTTAAATCAAAGGGTATGTGGCTACACCCAAAAAACTGGTATGGCCACACCCACGAATGTCCAGTTACAAACTGTATGTAACTGTACTGGCTGAAGAAGGCGTGTGGCAAGACCCACCACCTTATTTTGTTGTATTAGTGCTCTGTACCTTTTACAACAATAAATATTTCAGTTCAGTACAGTTAGAAAAACCTGTATTTTAATCAGTCAACTGTGAATAACCATTTCTTCTCAATATGTCTTCAGTATTCTGACTATTAGAATGAACCAATCCAATAATAATTAGAGATTATAATACATTATTACTAAATGGGGAATTTTGGGGGAATTTTAGCCTGGCGCTGTGGGGTATTTTGGTCATCACTGGTTAGCAACACGTAGGAGGTAACCCGTATTTTGTTTAAATCCTTAAAGTCCAAAACAGTTCTTTTCTGATTACAATTGACAATTTAAACTGAAAAGGTTAGATAAAGTGATCAGTAGCCATGGCGCAAGGACTGGTCTTTCCTAAACTAGTTGTTGGTCTACTGTATTGTGGTAGATATTTAATACATCGCCAGATTGAAAGAGTTAAGTATAGAAAATCTCCTAAAGTCTACTCACCTTTAACAGGAGGCCAAATGTATTAAACACATTGTATGTAAAACGGTAGCCATAAATTGTAACACGATTGGACATTCAGAGAACAGTACCCGAGCGTCTACGAATTGGTCTAAGGCCCAACCATTTTACCATACTCTGTGACACTGACCTTCCGCCGATTCCTCTCACAGTCTGACTCCTTCATCCTTGCATTACCATAATCCTCCCGTAAAGCTGAGTTTCAATAAGATCGACAATATCTTAGTCCACCTTGTCATGTGACCATAATATCTGATCTTTCACTGTGACTTTGACATTTAAGTGTTCGTTTTTAAAGTCTAATTTCATTCTTTTCTCCTCACCCTGAACCCATAAACAAAGTCTGATCTATATCGAACAAATACTTTTTAACTTGACCTTGATGTGTGACCGTTTCCTTTGACATGATGTTCTCGAAAACAACGTCAATCCCTTGGCTAACCCTGGAACCTTCCACCAAGTTTGGTCCAAGACAGTTCAAAAGTGTTTTGGTTATTGTCCTTAAATGCAGGTAGACTGGTGAAGCTTTTACCCTGCCCTGTTACCTTGACCTCTTTATTGAACATTCACTAAACTGACCCACTTTGCTCTTCTTAGCCCTGCCCTCAAGATTGATGTAAATTGGATAAATACTGTTTAACATTGTTTTGCTAGGTCAGAATTTTTAATTAGCCCTGCAGTCCTGACCTTTGACCTAATATTCTCATAAGAAGTAGAAAAATTCTCAAGTCGAATCCTCTTTTCATCCACCAAGATTTGTTAAAATCGAATGAAAACTTTTCAGTATCTCCACACACACACACACACACACACACACACACACACACACACACCGAGTAAACTATAATACCCGCTCTTGTTTTGGCATAATAAGAACTAGCCTAAGTGCCACGCCCGTTCTCAACACTTAATCTTAGTCAAACAGTCAACATTGTCCTTCATTCGGCTGATTATTTTTAGTGTCATATTTCTCTGCCATCGCCTGACGGTCAGCGCTGCCACCTAATTCGGTCCAGATCGGAACAGAAATATTCGCACTGACCTTGCCATGTGACCTTGACCTATTGTTCTTAAACCCAAATCTTTGGCTTTCTGCACTGAACCTCAGCAATTCCATATGATTTCATCAAAATTGAACAAAACATTTCTGAGATACTGGTAAAGCTTATGAAGACTATGGCCTATGAAGAATTGTTTTTAAAATTACATTAATTTATCCCTGCCATATTCTCAATACTTTTGCTGTGTTTGGCCTAAATTGGATCGAAATTATTTGAGATGAGCGTGTCCTGGGAGTTTGTCCTTTGACGTATTGCTCTTTTACAAAAACTAGAAAGCACTCACAGAGCATATTCCTCCACCAATGCTAGATGCGGTTCCGGATCCGCCCCAAAATTTAATCAATTCCTTCTTGGCCCATGGCCCACCTTTCCACAAAATTTAAGTGAAATTCATTCAGAACTTATATTGTGCGGAACACACAGGATGTGGATCCGGATCCACCCCCAAATTTAATCAATTGTTTCTTGGCCCATAGCCCACCCTTCCATAAAATTTCATTGAAATTCACCGAGAATTTTTGGAGATATCGCGTGGACAAACAAACAAACATAGGTCAATACATAACCTCCTCTAACTTCGTTGGCTGAGGTAACAAACACATCAATTCCCATGTCTCACTCTCGGTCCTTACACAAAATATGTCCCATTCGAAAAAATACCTTTGGATTTATTATGTTCACACTGTAAGAAACAGACAGACAAACAAATGAAAAAGGGAAAACAACACACACACACACACACACACACACACACACACACACAACGCCTCACAATACGCCTCTACACCTCCACAGAGCGCGGGTGTGAGAATAGAGAGCCACA
>JAGKTI010015185.1:3089-20787 GCA_018397915.1 Birgus latro | reverse complement strand
ACCATCAACAACTACCACCACCATCACCTACTACCACCACCATCACCTACTACCACCACCATCACCAAGTACCACCACAATCACCAACTACCATCACTACCACCGGCAACTACCATCACTCTCATCAACTACCACAACCACCACCTACTACCACCATCACCTACTACCACGACCACCTACTACCACCACCACCATCGGCAACTACCACTCTCGGTAGCGTGGTCGGAGGTACTTGTTGGGAAGTCGATGATGGGTTATTTAATACAACCAGAATAAAGTCGTGAGACGTATTATCAACGAAGGTGAGTTACAGGACTCTTGGGCTACTGAGTTTTATCGTATATTTATCTTCATAGCGATTTACAATGATCTTAGCGTGACGGCCAGTCTCCCGTTTCTCCTTACTTTGCCCTAATTGTGCTCTAGTACATTCTCTATCCCCTTCTCTCCCTTTCTGATGTGGAGGGCTTCTCTCTCCCATTATATACAGGTGGGAAAGGATGTTTAGGTAAGGTAGTAGTGTCTAATCGATCTCCTGTGGGCTTCCACGTGTTTGAATACATCATGAGTTTCTTGCTTGTTTAGACTACGAGGATATTTTGAGAAACATCATATGTTAGGATTCTTGATAGTCTGGGACAACAGACTGTGTACAGATATCATGTGAAATCAGACACTACATCCTGTACATTGTGTTATGAGATATATACTAATGCCTATATAATATCTACATATCGCTCGGTCACGCCCACTGTCGTGCCAAAGACAGGAAATATTGTCCTTAATATATTAATACATATTACAATCAGCTTGTAAGTTAAGTGAAGTACATAATATTGTAAAAGTTACGTAATTGGGATAATATAGTCATTGTAGTTATAAAATTGTACGTACAGTATACTGTATAATAGTAATATTAAAATAATACAATGGTAAGTCTAATGTAGTCAGTTATACAATATATATGAGAAGGACTTTCTGTATATATTCATATATAAATGAGATACAATAGTATAATTAAAGTAAGCCTATATTATGTGTAACCCATAATTCGTTATTTTATATCAAACATATATGTACAGTATATACACTATTTACACAGTTTGTCTCACTTGTACAGAACAGTTCTTAAAAACTGATTCAAGGTTAGCAATTCTCGCTTGCATTCTGTGCATGGCCAAAAGTAATACAACAAATATGATGGAGAAAATCACAAAGATGGCTGGAGCTGGACTGTATACATAATATGGGTTAAACATAATCCTACTGTATTCTTCCCAAGGTTGTATTGTCTGATTTATTAGTTGCATGGCTTCATACTTGGGTGAAGTCAACTTAATGTATGAGCTTGCATTTAAGTTCATCCTAGGCAATGGCTGGAAGTACTTGTGTGTGTGGTAGAGAATGGCATAATGGTTTTTAGTGGGCAAGGTGGATAATGTAGGTGTCAGGACTGCACAGTAATCTGGTGAGATGTATAAACCGGATGCTGATGTATGGGCTGGAGATGTATCTGGGCAGGTCACAAAAACTGATGTATTTTGAGTGAAGTAGAAGAACTGTGAATGTCCAATGCGTTGATGATGAATGAGTTTATCTGGCGCAAATGTGAAGTTGCAATGATGAGGGATGTCATGATTTTTTATGATAGCCATTTCACAAGGGACTGTCTCAGCTGGCTGAAACGTGAAGATGTACGCAGGACGAAGGTGAAATGCATTTAATGATGTGCGACATTTGTGTTCCATTGCTCTGTCACTAGTGAAAGCTATGGCGTCCTGTTTCTCGGAAACCATGATGACTTCTGTTTTGATGTTGATGGTGACTAATGAGTCATCTTTCTTAGAAGGAAAAGGGTATATTTGATAGACTGTGAAAAAGTCATCTGTTACGAACGGTACATGGACTACTCTTGATGTTGTTTTCAGTGTTGCTTCCAAGTATGGATAATATAACATTAAATTTCTTTCCTCAAACAAAGGTTCCAACCCATCCTTATGTATGCCTTGATTAATGGTTTGCCTGAGGTTGTGAATGGGTAGTAAATTAATAGTGATCCTTCCGTTACTTGCATTAGCAATTCCTTTCATGAAAGACTGATACTGAGCCCTGGTGTTGTCCAACTGTAGTATTATTAAGTCAATATGTTCCATGATCACTGAGAAGTGTTGGAATAGTGTATTGTTACCTTCTAGTGCATTTACTTTATCCACAATTTCTAGAGTTGATGCTTCTGCTTTCCTTAGGTTCTTTACAATCGTCAGCATTAAGGTGTTCTGAGTGTCAGCCAACTTACGTTGGTATGAGAGAACTTGTGCTATTTTGTTAAATATCTTATTTATTTCCTCTAGATCATTTTCTGTACCTAGTCCAAAAATGTTCCCTAAAATTGCTCCGCCTAAGTCGAACAAACAGCGTCTGTTACGTGTATTCGTGATGTTGTTTCCTGTCCCAAGTGTGTTACTCCCAGCTGATGGGATGTCCTGGATCATGGTGATCATTACGTGCTTAGCATGTTCTAGCTTCCAGTCAGTTAATTTCATTAATTCACCTACCTCCTGTGTGGGGTGATCTTGTGAAGTAGGGCGTGTTAATACCACTTCCAGAGTTTTGAGTGGTCCTGATATTTTCTGTAACATCATTGGTATATCTTGCAGTATGTCCAGACTAATTTCGGTACTTATTATGTCTTGTACTACTGCCGTTGACGCTGTTGGGGCGATCAGGCACCCCTGCCGTACTATATGTTGAGGATGCAAGTGAGGTGATCCTCTTGATATCAACAGGAACATGATCCATGGAATTATTCGCCTCATCTTTACCTACCGAAAGAACAACTGGATTAGATATCCGTTCTTACCTATAAAAGGAGTCTAAATCGATTCCTAAGTCACGTAAATGCCTTGTTACGGTGAGAGCTGTATTGGTTGCACCTATGTTTGTCTGGTATGCGCCCGCAATTTATTCCGATATGTGTTTATTGCTTCAGGCTTATTTTCAGAGTCTGTACTAGGATTTTCGGTCGTGTCCGGTGCTTTATAGTTGCAAGCTAAGTTTCTTGAGACCTTCTTTAAGTGATCAATATGTATTTCTTTTTCTTCGTCACTCGAAAGTGACTTAATCACTGCCTTATTAGCTCTCCTCTTAATTACTCTATATGGGCCTTCAAATTTTGGTGACAGTTTCACCTATCACCTATGCTGATGTTTGATTCTTTTGCCTTCTTATTGAATGATTCTCTCATTTCTTCCTTAGACATCATTAACTGTTTCTTTACCCATGTGTGTATTTCTTGAAATTCACGTAAGCAAAGTTTAGGATAATCGTCATAATTATATATGAGAATTTCCTCGCCTTCTAACGTTTCGTAAGGGAGACGTTTGTCAGACCCGTAAATGATGAAATGAGGTGTATCTCCTATGGATTTATTAATTGCACAATTGAGTGACGCTTCAACTCTTGGGATCCAGTCATCCCAGTTTGCATAATTGTCACTGAGGATGTGCCGTAGTACATCTAATATTTCCTTATTCTACCTTTCCAACAATCCATTGGAAGCTGGATGGTAGGCCAAGATATTAACCTTCTTAATATTGTATTGTTTACCAATTTCCTGCAAAATTTCAGAGTTAAATTCACCACCATTGTCGCTCATTAGCACCTTTGGTGTGGTGAACCTACAGATCACACTATCAATGAATACCCGTGCGAATGTTTCTGCTGATTTATCCTTAATTGGAACCAAGATCACATATCGTGAGAAATGATCAGTAGCAACAAATAGATATTGATTGTGACTGGTAGTTAAGGGTAAATTAAGTAAATCAACCGCGACAACGTCCCATGGAAGGTTAGGGACTGGATATTTACCTAACGGTGCATGTGATATCGTGTAATCTTTGTTTCGCATATGACTCACATTTGTCTATGTGAGTATGTATGTCTTTGCGTAACGTTGGCCAGTAATATGACATCCGGGCCTGTCTGACTGTCCTGTCCTTGCCAGGATGTCCTGCATGTGGACTATCGTGTACTGTCCTTAAAATGTGTTGTATCATTGTACTAGGAGTAACTAACTGCCTAAAATTTTTTCTATGGTTTGGTTGTCCTGGATTTACCCTATATAAAGCATTGTTTACTATTGTGAATTGTTCAAGTGGTACCTGTAACTTGGGTAATGGCACATCATCGCCTGACTCGAGGTGATATATTACTTTGGACCATACTGGGTCCTGTCTTTGTGCTTGTGAGATTTCTTGAATTGTGGGGATCGATTCATCCTTGTTGGGGAGTGATTCTCGTGGACTTATTGTAGCGATGTTGGCTAATGGGTTGCATGATAAGGCATCAGCTGCTACGTTCACTTTGCCTTTTATTTAGTGAATATTTACATTGTAATTCTGGATTTTACATTTCCATCGTGCTCTCCTCCCAGAGAGGAGTTTTTCTTGGAACATGCCCACAAGAGGCTTGTGGTCTGTGTATAGATGAATTTCATATCCGTACACGAGGTCACGGAATTTCTGTAGAACAAATATTACCGCTAGGGCTTCTAAGTCTGTTACACAGTAATTTTTCTCTGCTCCTTTCATTTGCCTACTGGCAAAAGCAATGGGTTCGTATTTACCTCGTTTATCCTCTTGCATCAATACAGCACCTAAACCTTTGAGAGAAGCATCTGTGCAAATTATGAACGGCTTTGTGAAGTTAGGATAAGCCAAGCAAGGTGCACCTGTAAGTTTATCTTTTAACTCATTAATTGCATTTTTTTGTTCCTCTCCCCACTGAAATACTGCTTGTTTTTTCAGCAAGAGAAATAATGGTTGGGCTATGTGTGAGAAGTGTTGTATAAACGCCCTATAATATCCGTCGAGGCCTAAAAATTGTCTTACTTCATCTACATTTGTGGGTTCTGGGAAATTTCATACTGCTTTTATTTTGTCCTGAGAGGTGTGGATCCCCTTTGCAGCTAGTCTGTGGCCTAAGAATTTTATTTCCTTAAAGCAAAATTTACATTTAGACAGCTTAATTTTTAAACCTGCACTGGCTAACTTGTGTAGTAGCTGATCTAACTTTTGTAGATGTTCTGCTAGCGTGGGTGTTGCAATTATGATGTCGTCCAGGTAGACAAATATACTGTCGCCTAATATTCTAGCCAATACGCTATTCATCAATTGCTGGAATGTGCCAGGAGCCGTCATCAATCCCATCGGCATTCTCTTATACTGATAATGGCCACTATCAGTAGAGAAAGCAGTGTACTTGCAGGATTCCGCATCTAATCCTATCTGATAATAGCCGCTTAATAAATCGATTGTAGAAAAGACCATATTTTCTGGTCCAGTGTTGTGCAGGACGTCACTTAACAATGGCATGGGAAAACGATCGGGAATGGTTACCTGATTAAGTTTGCGATAATCAACAACTGCCCTCATCTAACCGTTTTGTTTAGGTACAAAGAAAAGTGGTGTGTTCCATGGGGATACTGAAGGTTCAATGATGTCCAAACTTAACATTTCATCGACATGTTGCTTTGCTAGTGCACGTTGCGAGTGAGCAATTCTATATGCTGGTACGTAAATCGGTTTTGTCTCGTGTTTTACGTTAATATGGTGTTTGATTAGATCTGTACAACCTAAGTTTTCACCAGGTAATGCAACTGCTTGTCGATGTTTTTCCAGGACGTCTAGTAAATCGTTTGTCACGTCAGAATTATCTGAGCAAACCAAATGCTCCTTTATGCACTCTCTGTCTGTCGAGTTTACTGGACGTTCCCCCTACTGTCACTTCTCGTTTAGGGGCTGGGCATATCTCTAACCTACAAATACAGGTTCCTTTCTTGATCCTCACATCTCCATTCATGGTGTTCGCTACAGTGACATTAGTTTCACCATTTTTATTCATCCAACACAGAGCACTCTCAATTGAAAGGCCATTTATTCTAACCGTCTCTTCTAATGGAATGACATTACAATTTCTAAGCTGACTTTCGATCGTGATTTTCGTGAATGATTTTGGTGGTAGAATTACATCATAATTAATGCTTGCTGGGTAAATAAGCGAGTCACGATTGGTTTGTGGTTGTGTGAGCGAGTAACGCGTCCATTTTCTTTGAGTCGTTGTACGTCGGACTCATCTATTTTGGTTTTGTGTGTAATCGTTCTTGTCACGCTAGTTTTCCTATAACTGCTGCTTGTATTATCAGGAGATGAAATTTCCTCAATGAATTCGCTGTCATAATGAATTCCATTAAAATGTGACATTAGTATTATATTTTCTTTTCTCATCGTGTTTAATCCAACTAAACCACTTCCTCTGATTGATAATTTTTCTACTACATCAGAGGTGGTAGTGAATGATTTTGTGGTCTCTGTGAACTTCATGTTTAACTCAATCATACCAATAACTGTTATTTCTTTAAAATCCACTGTGTGTAAATGTAAGTCTGAGTTTTCCAGAAATGTCACTCTTCTTCTCTTTCTAAAAATTCTTTCTAACTCATCTTGCGTTATTAAGTTCACTGGTGAGCCTGAATCCAAAAACAATGAAATCTCTTCCTCCTCATGTAATGCTGAAAATGTTAGTGTGTAATTTAAGTACAATATAAGTAGTATAAGTGTGTTATTAGTATAAGTATAGTGTAAGTGTAATATAAGTGTAATTTACGTTAGTTTATGTTTGATGTAAGTGTAATTCTGGACCCTGTTTAGATGATGCAATGTATGGAAAGTGGACCTTGTAATTCATTTTTTGGGCTTGATCTTAGTGTAGTAGGGGAGCGAGTTGGACGCGAAATTTCATGTCTGGTTTCGATAAAGAGGTGAAGAAAGTTGATTCGAGATTAAAATTCGCGATGAGTCGTATTTACACTTGGAATTTAGAATTCTGTAGTTGAGTTTGTGTATATCATCGTGTTGTACTAAATAATAATGTCTAAGAGCTTAGGTAAAGCCTGATTATTGATTATGGTCATTGTTAACCGCGAAATTAATTTATTTTTCACTGTCGCCAGATCACGTAGGCCAGAACCAACGCGAGCAAAGGGAAAAATTATGTCAATGCGTGAGTTTAGGCATCATTTTAAATTGTTAGACCTATGTTATTGCCACAAAATTTAAATCATCATAAGTCATTCTGTCTAAGTAAAGGACTGTGTAAATTCTTTGTTGCAAAATTCCTAGACGATTGTATAACAAGTTGACTGTAGAGTAATTGGTCGAAGTCAGAACGGGTTGTAAGAACGTTGCGGGTTTTTGTGGGGCGTTCTGCCCGCGATGCGTCACTTCTGAGCTGAACCTCATGGAGGACGGATCCGCAGGTATGGTCCCGAGTATTCATGGTATTCTCCCACATACGTCACAATAATTAGTTGNTAATATAGATAAGTATACTTTTCGTATGTGTTTGGTATAAATCCTCTGGGAAGTAATTCATGAGACCAAGTGGCCCGCAATGCATGTTTCATCTATAAAATCCACGCTCTCGTATATTATTCTCACGCTACCCTGTTACTGCCGTATTCCTCATTGTCCCCTCTTCCATCCTACGGGACTAATATCTTAATACTTTTTTTTCCCCCGGCAACCGCTGGGTGGTGGCAGCATACCAAATTATTTCAATTATTATCTGTTGATGTTTCTTCCTGGTGTAATCAAATTAACGAGGCCTTCTTAATAACTCTAGGATATCTACTCTGGCAGTAAACAGAAAACATTGAACTAAATTCCAATCAGTCAAAGTACCGCCCAGACACTGGTGTCATATGCGGTGTGATAGATAGATTATCTTCTTTATAACGTAGATAGAAAAATCCTGCGTTACATTCATATACAGCAGAGACCAAAATGCTTTCGTTTCCAAAGAGACTTCCTATGTTGACTGTTTGTTTTATGTGTCGTCGTCTTTTGTGCTGGTACGACCTTCCTCCAACCTATGGACGGATATCAGTCTTTTTACTGTTTTACATTCTGACGTCCAGTGACCTACACACCTATGGTGTCTGCAATATGCTTCGAACCCTTTTGCTTTTTCCCTATCCTCCTTTGTTCTGATATAACATTCAGCTTTTGTGTGTCTAGGTTTTGCGCAATAGTAACAGAGTGTGTTACTTGAGCTGAACCTACGAGGTGATCTTCCATTTGTGTGTCTTTGTGTTGATCGATGTCTACTGGGACTCCTGTCAAACTTTTGTACCACCCTGTTGCCTGGTGTGCGGGAGCGAGTCCTTGAGCTAACCTGACTGTGTGTTTGTTTCTGAACTGGACGTGATTTTCTGTGGTCCTTGGCAGGACTTGACTTATTTATCCCTGCTACTATTTCTGGTACTTTGATTCCTGGTTTGGTGAGCTGTGATGTGTCAGTGACACCAGCTTTACTGCAGTTTAATTCCACTTCATAAATGAAATCAAGTAAGCACATTCCTGGATTATATGGGATGGTTTTAGCTATTTTCAGCATCCTGTCACAAAACGGACATAGGGCTTATATATTGCCAATGATGTCAACGACATGCACTGGTGACATCTCACCATTCTGTGTGACCCAGTTTGAGTTTTCTAGGCTAGTTAACAAGGTTTTCTTAATAGTGGAAATATCTGATGTTATATCTCCTAGATCTGAGCCTGAGTGTGTTTGCCTAAGGAAGTCTACAATTTTGTGTAATTCTGGGGTTATACCACCAAGAAAATTCTTGCCTCCCGAGAATTTCCTGAGAAATTGTCTTAAATTCCTCGAATTTTGTGGCTCTTATCAACTTATCAGAACGTAATAAATTGCCGGGAGGGCATCGTTCTTGGTTTATTCTAGCTGAAAAAAACAGCTATTTTCTCTTTTTCGTCCGTAATGTTTCGCCTAATGAAATACTGCTGACTGTTCAATGAGGGTGTTCACGTCTATTTTGTCTTTTTCTGTACCAGAGAATTTTGGTAGTTCACTCTCTTCATGACAAATGTACACTGGAAAGGGATTATTACTGGAATTCTGTGGAGAAGGCATTGCACTCGTGCTTGCTGTTTTTGTGTTATCCATCTTTACAATTTTTGTTTTGCAAACGTCATTTACTGGCAATTTATATGTTTTTCCTGACCTTAATACTCTATGGTCTGTGTTATAGTAGACGTGAGGAAAGTTTGTATAATGTTCCCTATCTACATCTGAAAATTCTGACCAAGTGTCATCATCATTTACTTCAACGTATGTTGAGTCTGTTTGTTGTTCTTTACCTAGCTTATGTTTTGTTTCCTGAGTTTGGTTTTCTGCTGGTTCCTCTGTATTTGATGGTGTTTCGATATTTATATTATGTTGATCGTCTTCTGGTGTTTGTGTAAGCGATAAAGTTGATACTTCGGGCACTAATAATGGAACTCTACTCAGCATAATGGGACCACTTACTACTTTATATGTTACCCATCTCACATATGTCAGTGTAGATTGTGTAATTGTCTCTTACTGTTTAGTTTGTGATTTTTATAATGATGAATAGATGCTTGGGTCATTAACTATGTGTTAGTATTTTATGGATAGTTGTGTAATTGGTGAATTGTTAACTAATACAACCTTGGTTATAATAAATTAACTCACTAGGACAGTTGTGGAGATACAGCCGTGGTATGACGAAAGAGGTGTTGTTGTTGAAGGTCAACACTTCAGCATCGTTGTTATCACTGAGGTAGGCAGATACTTGCTCTAGACGTCTCACACTTCCTGTTGAGGTGGGCCCTTGTTATGATGCGTCAGCACTCGATGTTGTCCCTAGAGTAGGCAGACAGGCTGGCAGACAGGCAGACAGGCAGGTGCAGCAGACCGTTGTTTTCAAGCACATGGGCTGACTGGCATGTTATGATGATCTTTCAGTGTGTGGGCCCGTGTTTTGCTATGGTAGCTGTGGTGGAGATGGTAGTGGAGGTTGTGGTGGAGAAGGTGGGGATCGTGGTGGAGGGTGGTGGAGGTCACCAGTGTCTTAGTTCATCATGCTGGGTCAAACTGCTTGCGCCATTCCTCCCTCGTCACTCTTCTTTGTTGTTGTTCGTATTTTCTCACCTCTTCGTGTGCTTCTTATTTTGTAGTACTTGATTTTCCTTAGTCGTTGTGATTAACTTGTAGGCTTGTAGCGTTGTTGACAGACGTAAGCTATTGTTTCCCGTAAATCGTGGAGCTGAGGTGGTTAGGACGAGACGTTAATCGGCTTTATTTACCGCTGCTAAGTGGTCGTAGTGGGTACGTTGTTACCGCTGCACACCAATCTCGGTGACGTAGTTTTTCGTAAATGGGTTTGTTGTTACCGGTGCACACCAATCTCGGTAGCGTGGTCGGAGGTACTTGTTGGGAAGTCGATGATGGGTTATTTAATACAACCAGAATAAAGTCGTGAGACGTATTATCAACGAAAGTGAGTTACAGGACTCTTGGGTTACTGAGTTTTATTGTAGATTTATCTTGATAGCGATTTACAATGATCTTAGCGTGACGGCCAGTCTCCCCTTTCTCCTTACTTTGCCGTAATTGTGCTCTAGGGCATTCTCTGTCCCCTTCTCTCCCTTTCTGATGTGAAGGGGGCTTCTCTCTCCCATTATATACAGGTGGGAAAGGATGTTTAGGTAAGGTAGAAGTGTCTAATCGATCTCCTGTGGGCTTCCACGTGTTTGAATACATCATGAGTTTCTTGCTTGTTTAGACTACGAGGATATTTTGAGAAACATCATATGTTAGGATTCTTGATAGTCTGGGACAACAGACTGTGTACAGATATCATGTGAAATCTGACACTACATCCTGTACATTGTGTTATGAGATATATACCAATGCCTATATAATATCTACACCCCCATCAGTTACTACCACCACAATCACCTACTACCACCACCATCACCAACTACCACCACCATCACCAACTACCACCACCATAACCTACTGCCACCACAATCACCTACTGCTACCACAATCACCTACTGCACCTACTACCACAACCCTCACCTACCACCACCAACTACCACTATTACCACCACTACCAACTATTACCACTGTAAACTCACGATACAAACTCACTGTAAACCCATCCCAGAAACATTCACATGAGGCTGAAGCTCCATAAATTAATCAGCAAAGTGCACCTGCATCAGCTCATTGATATAACAAACAATATTTTAAATGAACGGAAGGACGTGCAGGCAGGAGCCAAAGTTGGTCAAGCGGTCCTCTGCAAGCCAAATGGAGTTGATTGGCTAGGCTAGCCTTGGAAGTGCTGCTTATGCTGCGATTCTGGATACAGTGGGGGGGGGCATACAGTGGGGGGTATACAGTGAGGGAGGCATAATGCATACACACATACATATAAGGGGAATGGTACAATACTCCCCGGGGTTGTTGAGATGGTGTCTCCTGACACGAGAGTGGAGGTATATGGGGTGGTTCATATGACTAAGGTAGGCGGGAGATTTGTACAAGTAGAGAGTATGATACAGGGGAAGAAGGGAGGGATTATGATACAGGGAATGGGAGGGAGTAAGTATGATACATGGGTTAGAGGGAGGACATGGCCATGTCAAGAGGATGGAAACTAGTGATATACACTGTTACAAGGGGAGGTATGTTGATATAAGATACACATAGAGTCATGTTGATATATGATACAAGGAGTAAATAGAGTATGCGGTCACGCATGTTCAGATATCTATATAAGTAATGTAGATAACACTCGTGAAATAGGGTACACATGTCTTTCATCTTTCCTTTCTTTTGTTTTTAGTTTTTCTATGTTAGTTTCTAGTTGTCACACATTACTGTATCAGAGATATGTCAACATTTGCTTGTGGTACTTTTTCTGTCCACAGTTTGTGCAGCTTATCAGGTGGCATAGATAGTCACTGAATGGAGGGCACTTAATCCTGGTGAGGGCGTACTATGCCAGTAGCCAGTCTGATTTCCTGTAGTCTGTGTTCCATTTTCCGGACACAACAGTGCACTGCACAGATTATGAGTAGAAAACCTATGAAAGAGATGACCACATGGGGAAACACAACGGTTGGATGAACCCATGAACGACTGAGGGCCAGAGAAAATTGATCCATAATGAAGTCACTGTCGTTGAGGAATGTTAGCATACGCATGTTGGGGGAGATAACAGTGGTGTTAGTAGATGGCAGGTTGGAAGGCATGTCAATTGGTTGGAAGATGTCAGAGGAGTGTTTACGGACTGATTGGTGATAGCGAGTGGCGTAAGTGATGACTGACTCTGATTTGACCGTACAATAGTCCAGTGCTTTGTAGAGACCACGAGCAGGTACGGAGCGGACCGAAGTACCAGGACACATGATGGTGAGAGATGGGGGCAGTGAAGAAGAAGTACTGGACGTGGTTGAGGTGAGCATGGTGGACTGGGAGTACAGGAGCTGGAACAAAGGAACAGGCCGAGTATATGGAATGGTTACGAACTAAAGCAGACTCACAGGGTGTAGCGCTGCTAGGGAAGATAGAGAAAAGGTGGGCAGCACAGAGACGAGAGGTAGGGGTGAGGGAGGAACACTGCTGGAGGTCGGTGGTAGAAAGGATGGCAACTGAAAGATGGTCATGGGATAGGAGGAAATATTCTGAAGGAACAGAGACTTGCAATTAGGAGTTGTTGTACCGAAAGGGGAAGGGAATGATGTGGAAAAGGTTGAAGATGATGTCAGAACGGAGAGGGATATGGACGACGACGGATGTGGTGAGAAGAGTGACCTCGAGAAGTGGATAGTATTATTCGAGAGAGGAGTAGGGGAGTACTGGGGATAATCCGAAGGTAGAGTGAGCCCTTTCTAATACAGAGCGGAGAGCTGAGATAGGTACTAAGTCTGCAGTGACACGTCCATTAACAGCATCGACTAGGATACGAACCAAGGTAGTGGCCTGAGAGAGTAGAGAGTCAATGGCTAGTTGGAGATTATCCATGTTGAGTTTGAGATAAAAGAACTGAGAAATAACGATGAGATTGGAGAGGTGTTGTTTCAAGATGTCGGTGAAGTTGTTCAAAGTGGAAGGTACTTCATTTAGGAGGGTTGTAATCTTCTGTAACCTCGTTTCACACGAGAACGACCTACGGGTGGCTGAATGGAGAAAGTGTCATTGAGCTCAGTGAATTTACGAGAAATGTATTGCAACTGCCAGGAGAGTGGGAGGAAAAGATGATATAAATACTGATTTGGGTTGTTTCCCCATGAGGGCTGTGAGGTGGGTCTTGATTTTGTGGAGCTGGTGCGTGTAGGCAGGCAGGGCGATGGTTACATCGGCCAGGGGCACAAGATCGTAGAGCAGGGAGACTACATCTTCAATCAGCATTACCTCGCCTCCCGAGCCGACCAAAGCCCCGGGACGTACTTCACTATCGTCCTCACCCGACCCAGACCCTAGGAGGATCAGCACTGCCAGCAGGTAGACCGCTAACATCATACCTAGAATATTAGGTGATAATTAATGGGAGAGTTCCTGGAGAGGTTGATGGGCGGAACGCAGTTTGGATCGAAACTGATTGATTGTTGAATGAGTAGGTGTAGGTGGAGATGAAGGAGACTGATGGATAAGTGGAGATGGGGTAGAGTGAAGGATTTAGGGAGTAGGAGGGAGAGCAGTAGGTTTTGCAAGTGATTCTTCCAACAATAGGCCCCGTGGAGCCCATTTCATATCGTCAGCATGGACCCACTTAGTGTCTGTAGTGGAGAGGGCTTGGATGTGGAAATTGTTGGCTTGTTTATTCAGTACGCGATGGGGGCTGGTAAATTTGTCATCCAACTTAGAGGTACCCGTATGGGAATGAGCAAAGACTAGATCACCGACGTCGATAGTGATTGGAGAGGCAGATTTATGTTGATGTTTAATCATGTCCTCCTTAGATGAAGTGAGATTGGATGTTACATACTGGTGGATTGTTTGGAAGTTGGTCAATTTTACTTTAACATAGTCATCTATGTTATAGATGGGATCTGGCTTTGAGGATAACAGGGTGTATGGTAGGTGTTTGTCAAAACCAAAGAGAACAAAGAAGGGAGATTCGCCAATGGAAGCATTGATGGAGCTATTGATTGAGGATGCCACTTGGGGAATCCAGTCATCCCATGTCGAACTATAGGAGCCTAGGTGTCTGAGGCATTCTAAGATTTTTCTATTGTGGCACTCTACAAGGCCATTGGAAGCTAGATGGTTACTTATGACATTGCATTTATTAATTTTAAAGCGGCGACGGATCTCCTGCAGGAGGCTATTATTGAACTCAGTACCATTGTCAGTGAGGATGGTATGTGGTGTACTGAACTGGCAAATTACGTGATCTATGAAAGCACGTGCAACACTCTTCGCAGTCTTATCTGAGAGGGGGACGAGGACACAGTAGTATGAGAAGTGGTCGACTGCTACAAACAAATACTCTGCACCTGATTCGTAAGAGGGAGTTTTAGAAGATCGATGGACACTTTTTCCCATGGGTGTGACAGGATTGGATATTGTAAGAGCGGTGCAGGTAAGCCGGTGGAACCTTTTTGGCGGTGGCACGAGATGCAAGAGTCACAGTGCGCATTGATATCATGACGCATGGTTGGCCAATAGTACTCGAGACATGCTTGGCGCAAGCATCGGTCTTTACATGGATGGGATGCGTGAGGTGTATCATGAACGATGTGAAGGACCGCAGATATCAGGTCAGTAGGGACAACGAGTTGGTGTACTTCTCTGTTGGGCAAATCCTTTCCTGTAACGAATGTTTTTCTGTACAAGAGACCATCTTTGAGTATGAACTCATCTAGTGGTATTGGTAGAGCAGGTAAGGTCGAGGCATCTCCTGATTCAAGGAAATAAACTACTTGGGACCACATGGAATCTTTGTGCTAAGAGTTTTGAACATCCACTGATGTTAAGATTGTGCTGTCAGTGACCTTGGGCTGCAGGGACGTGACAGGTGCGGCTACATGACGTGAGAGGGCATCCGCGACGACATTCGATATTCCTGGGACATACTGAAAAGTGGGATTGATGTTCTGGATGGTGATGGACCATCTAGCTAACCTACCAGTGAGGTTGCGTCCCTCAAACAAATCACATAGAGGAAGGTGGTCTGTCTGGATATGCACTGGATAACCATATGCTATGTCTCTGAAATGTTTCTAGGACCAGACGACTGCCAAAGCTTCTAAATCGGTGACACTGTAATTACGTTCAGCGGTGGTAAGTGCGCGACAAGCATACGTTATTACACGCTTCCTGGATGTTTGATCTGGTTGCATTAGAACTGCACCAAGTCCTGCGCCTGAGGCTTCTGTGCATAGAAGAAAGGGTTTGGTATAATCAGGGAATGCTAAAATTCGGGCATTGACAAGAGCTGTCTTTAGCGCTTGAAAAGCCTGGGACTGATCGTTTGTCCACACAAAGGATACATTCTTAGGTAGAAAGTGGGTTAGAGGAGCTGCGATCTTTGCATAGACTTTAATGAAAATGCGATAGTAACCACTTAGGCCTAGGAAACTTCTGACAGCATCGATTGTGTTAGGTTCTGGGAAATTGATGATCGCCTTAGTTTTGTCGTCAATATTATGAATGCCTTGTGCTTCGACAACATGGTCTAGAAACTTGATTTTCTGTCTCAGGAGTCACATTTACTGAGGTTAATTTTCAGGCCTGCTAGCTGTAGGCGTTCCAATACTTGTTGTAGTTTGGCAAAATGGTCAGGGACTGATTTACTTACAACAATGATGTAATCTAGGTAAGCAAAAAGAGAGTGGCCCATCATGCCACTAAAGACCGAATGGATAAGTCGCATGAATACTGAAGGAGCATTTCTGAAACCAAAATGAAGTCTCTTAAACTGAAAATGTCCGGAAGGGGTGCTGAGGGCTGTAATTGGGCGAGAGGATTCTTCCATTTCGACCTGCCAGTATCCACTGAGGAGGTCTAGGGATGAGAAGACTACGTTATTTTCACCGAGTGATTCTAGCAAATCTGTGAGGACAGGTAACGGGAAACTGTCTGGAACAGTTACGAAGTTTACTTTACGGTAGTCCACTACTGGTCTAAAGTTGCAGTCCTTCTTTGGGACTAGGAAAAGAGGACTATTCCATGGACTGATGGAGGGTTCGATAATGTCCTGAACTAACATTTGCTGTACCATCTGATCTGTCTGTTTTCTCAAGCTGTGAGGTAACTGATATGCTGGTATGTAAATCGGCTGAGTTCCTGGCACTAGGTCTACGTGATGTTTGACTAAGTCTGTCTTGCCCATTTGTTCTCCGGGTAAGGCTACCACAATTCTGTAAGCGTGCAAAAGGTCGAGCAGTTGAGATTTATGCTGTGGAAAATCTTTGCAAGTTAGGTTTGAGAGCAGATCAGGTGAACGAGTCGGAACAGATCCCATAGAGTTAATGGCACAGATACCGGTTGGTTTAATATCATCAGTAGCATCAGTAGGGATAGAGGATTACTGGCACACCTTTACGGCCGCTGAGTATACTAGGAAATCTCCGATCTTTACACCACTTTTAAGCTTTAGTGGAGCATTCGTGACATTGAGCAAGTATAGATAACATAGACTGTCCTTTATGGTCGTGCACCAGGCTGACTCATAAGTTAAGCCATTTACACAACACGTCTCAGGTAGTGTTAGTACATCCACTCCTTTTTTCACACCGACAACACGAACAGAGACTTTGGTGAACTCATGCGGTAACAAAATTGTGCACGTATTCGTTACTGCACGCCTCGTCTCTGCGTGTTGGAGAACATCAGTTAGACTTTGTGAGGTAGGTAACTGAGACATGTCTGAGTCGGCTGTAGTGCTGTCGTTAGAGGAGGCTGGAAGAGCCTTTTCTGAATGCTGAGAGGACGTATCATTAGGTGTTTCCTTGCTCTCAGTCAGCGAGGGAACGATCTCTGTATTCTTGGGTGATGATGATGATGATGACGGCTCGGCTTGTTCTGTACTCTTAGGGAGTGAGAGAGTCAAGGGGGACTGAACGACGGAAGTTACTGACAGTACAGGATGGGGACATTTCATACTGTAAACTGGGAACCCAGAAATGTCTATACTACTACAGGCAGGTAATAATGCAATGGAGTGTTGTGCCCTGGTGGGTAAGCCAATAAGGGCATCTGCTGGATATTTCAAGTCATTAGTAACATGAAATTCTATTGGGAAAGGGAGCAAGGCGCTGTCTAGTTGTACTTCTAAAGTGACTCTTCCCTTGACCTTAAACTCTGAGCCTTCTACACCGCATAGGAAAATGTCTGGCGGTTCAAGGAAACTGACGCGATTGCGGTGGCATTGAATGATGTCTAAAGAGGTATCAGAAATCAAGGTTACTATAGATCCGGTGTCCATGAAGAACGACATTGGTATGTCATTACCCCGTCCTAGAATGACTAGACCTGAGGAAGTGATAGGTCCTACATGGCGGATGGGGAGGGGAATAGGACACCTGTATGCAGAGCCGGTATTATGCCACGAGAGTGAGGGCGAGGCTGTGAGAGGCAGAGATGCAAGGAGGTGTTGTTTGGCACTAAAACACTGTAGGAGGCGTTTGGAAACGAGGGTCGATCACCGCTGCTACCAAAAATGTAACATCCCTGTCTTGATGGTTGAAGGAAAGTCCTGGAGTATGTATTTATGCCCTTTACTTGTGGAGCACAGAAATATAAGTGTAACCTCCAAGATTGTCAGCCCTCGACTGGACTAGAGTCGAAACAT
>JAGKTI010015184.1:0-20787 GCA_018397915.1 Birgus latro | reverse complement strand
TCTGATTCTGCTTCGTTACTATATTCTTACTAACACTTCTTCCTTACTGAATTATTTATGGTTCTGCTCCGTTACTATATTCATGTGAGTTATTCATGCAATCTGTGTCCATATAAACAGACAAAAGAATCAAATCAGGGGATATTAATGAGTAGTTTGGAAAATAATTCGCTAAGGAAGAGGTGATAAGGAGCCTCCTTACCCGACAAGAATACAGGCCACTGACTGTGCTTTTCCTTCTCTCTATCAACTGTCTATCTGTCTATCTATCTATCACTCTGTTTATCTATATGTCTATCTATCTGCAACCCTCTCGCGGTGACGACCCAGTGAGATGCCTGGAATCACTGTCTGACTCACTTCTTCATTTCTGCAACATTCGCAGCCTTTCCTCTAGCTTTCTGTTGAACATCACCTCTCTTCCTCTAAACCTCACCTTTGCTTCCTGACAGAGACAGCTGTCTGAGGTGACTGACAGCAAAACCTTCCCTGTTTCCTCCTACTTTCTCTATACTCATTTTTAAGCCAAGGTGTCTCTTGTGTGTATGTATGCAACAACTTATCTTGCTCTCATGTTCCTGAACTTGATTCTTCTGATTTCTCTACTCTCTGGCTTCGGCTTTCCTGTCATTCTCTGACTAAATATATCAGCGCTGTCTGTCTCCTAATTCTACTGACTATGAAAAATTCTTCAACTGTCTTACTTCTACAATGGAACACACTCTATCCATTTCTCCTTTCTCTGAAATCTCCATTCTAGGAGATCTCAAAGTTCACCACCACCTTTGGCTCTTCTCTCCTTTCACTGATCCACCTGCTGAACAAGCCTACATCTTTTCTATCCTTAATGACCTAGAGCACCTTGTACAGCACCCTACCCGTGTCCCTGACCGCCTTGGAAAGAGCTCCAACATACTTGACCTCTAAGTCCTTACTGTTATGCAGCATATTCTTAGTCCAACTGCTTGGGCTTAGATATTGGCATTTGCTTGGGTTCTTTTGTTCAGGGCCGGGCTAGTTCATGCAGACAAGGGATAGGGTTCAAACACAGGCTAATCAGTCTTACACGTATATTACCTTAAAGACATACAGTGGACTTTACATGCACATAGGACAATTCTATATATATGACAGCACACAGCATATGCATCCAAGGGGAAGTATTCCACAGGGCTATGACACTATTTATGGGCAAAGATATTACACAGGGGTCGTGACGTTATTATTGGGGCACAGATATTACACAGGGGCCGAAAGACAGCACAATACACTATATACACAAGGGTCACAGTATCGCAAGGGGGGTTACAGTGTTACACAGGGGGGAGGGCGTCACTACGTTCTGTATGTGCACTAGGGTTCCACAGGGTCACAAGGTTCCGGATTTAATAAGGGGGAGAGTATATATATTACACGGGGGTCACAACACTCTGGGTAGGGGAATATGGGGAATTTACACTCTGGGTCTATGGCACTATGGTGCGAAACAGTTGTTGCACTAGTCACTGAGACACACTGAGGTCACAGCACAGGTAGGTGCAGGTGGCAGCCTGGCGTAGGGGGAGAGCCATCAGGGGTGCGCTTTCGATAAGGGCGCCGGCCTCGTGTTGCGACGTCAGGAGTCCGGTGTAGGCCGGATAACGGCGTGTGGGGTGGCCCTCTCCTGTCGGGAGCCGTCGGGGTGTGGTGGCCCTCGAGACTGGGGCCAAACAGGGCTAGGAGGCGCACTGCCCGGTGCCTGCCCTTAGCTGTAGTGGGAATCCAGGAGGAGAGTCTGGGCTGGTCCAGGCCTGGGGTTGCCTGCGGGATGGCTCTCGAAGTCCTGGGGCAGTCTCGTCAGGAGGGGAAAGCTGCCAGAGGTCGTCTGCAGCCACTCGCCCTGGGAGAGTCTGTCAATTGCTGGGGATGTCAGGGACTGGGCTGCAGGGACAGGACACCCAGGCTCACCACGGGTCCGCTCCAGACATTCTCCATCAGTAGATTGGCTGGGGAGCAGTCTCCGCTCTTTGTAGAGGAGGGGGGGCAGGAGGGGCGTCTCACTCGGCCTCTGGTGGGGCGGACCGAGCTAGAGACAGCGCCCTCATAGGGAGCCTCCAAGCTAGTGGAGGAGGAACGACCAGTGTTCTCTCCCTCGACTTGGCAGGTCCGGGGGACTCTGCTGGAACTCCACATTGGGGCAGAGGAAGGAGGTCTGGTGGACTCTCCTTCCACCTGGTAGGTATGGAGGACTCTATCCAGTCTCCCTTCCGAGTGGATGGACGAAGGAGGTCCGGTGGACTCTCCCTCAGTCTGACAGGTCTGATGGACTCTGTCGGGGGACCACTCGGCCCAGGGACAACAGGAAAAGGAAGTCCGGTGGACTTCTTGACTTCCGCAGCAAGTCCGGTGGACTTCTTGACTTCCGCAGCAAGTCCGGTGGACTCTACCACTCTCCTGCTGCCAGGGGAAAGTTACAGCTGGGGGATGACTGGTGGTCTCTCCCTCTGTATGTCTGGTGGACTCCTTGCGGCCTCCACTCCATTCCTCGGGAGAACAGGCGAGGGTCGTCTGGTCGATGTGCTGAAATGCCTGCTCCCTACGGCAGGTGGTGGAAGAAGGAGGTCTGGTGGACTCTCCTCCTACAGCAGGACCGGTGGCCTCTACTGCACCAATGCAACCCTGGGGTGCAGTAGGTTTTTGAGGACTTGCAGTCTCTCTCCCTCTTCTAGCCTCAAGTCCGGTGGACTCTGTAGGCAAGGCCCTACTTGGGAGTGTGTGAGGGTCAGTCCCACCCCGAGTCTGGTAAGCGCTTCCCTTGCTGGAAGGTAATGCACTAAGTCAATGAACTTCCTGGTGGTCTGGCTGGGGGTAAGAGAGGCATAAGGTCACAGGTGACGTGGGGCAGTGTAGCACGGAGCACCTGTCAACCTCCCTGTGGCCTCCCTTTAGGGTGGGTGTCACCTCCCCGTGTCCTCCTTTTAGGGTGGGTGTCACCTCCCCGTGTCCTCCTCCTGGGGTGGTGGTGTCAGCGTCACTCTGCCGGTTGGGCATTACACTTAAAACTAATCCTTCTGCTTACGCTGTTAATCTTTCCTCTCTGTTGGGCTCCTCCGATCACAACCTTATCACCTTGACCTGTCCTATCGCTCTGTTGCGGCCTGTGGACCCCCCAAGGAAATGTCAACTGTGGCACTTTGGAGCTGCAGACTGGGAGGCCCTCAGGCATTTCTTCTTTGATTTTTCCCTGGAATGATTATTGCTTCCATGGCCGGGAGCCTTCTGAATGTGCTCTGCTCATTACGGAAGTTATTCTCTCGGGCATGGAAGCATACATTCCCTTCTCATACCCTTTGATAATTGAAGAAAGCCTTGATTTAATCACACTTGTTCTAATGCTGTCCACAACAAGGAGAGGGCCTATAAAAGGTACCAAAGCCAACCCACCCCTGAATCTCATCTTGTTTATGTCTCTGCCCGGAATCATGCTAAGTTTGTTCTTCACTCTGCTAAAATAATTTCATCGGTACTAAATGCTCTCAACTCTCCAACTCGAATTCTTCCTGCTCCTTCTGGCACCTTGCCAAAAACCTTTCTAACTTTACCTCATCATCCTTCCCTCCTGTTTTCTACTCTGATGGCTCTGTGGCTATCTCTTCTACTGATAAAGCAGATCTCTTTGCTCAGACTTTCTTCTCCAATTCCACTTTAGACGATTCTGATGCTGTTCCTCCATCACTTCCCCCCCTCTGACTTCCTCATGACTGACATTAATATTTCTTCGGCTGATGTATTATCTGCCATCACTGGCCTTCAGGCTAACAAGGCATATGGTCCCTCCTGTTGTCCTCAAGAACTGTGCTTCTGTGCTTGCACCCTGCCTAGTTAAACTCTTTCGCCTTTCTCTTTCAACTTGTACACTTGAAAAGAGTTCCACCTGGACCACCTAGTCACTGGATATGTGGCAACAACGCCTGTGTGTGTGTGTGTGTGTGTGTGTGTGTGTGTGTATGTGTGTGTGTGTGCCCGAGAATTTTTTGAATCGACAAGCTTCATCCTCTGTGCCGTATTATATTATTATGTGGTCATTGTATTATGCTGTGTTATTGGCTAATTAATATTGTGGGATTGTTTGGGATAATGAGCTGTGGTGCACTATGCTATTTATAAAGTCTGAGTTATATAAAATAATTCTTTTATCTTGTAGCGTGAACCACGATACAGGTTGAGTTGTGGATCAGAAACATTAAGCATGTTCACCCACAAATGGTGCGATGTTGGGGGAAGAGGAAAGTATGGGAGTAAGCAGGAGCTTGGCAGGTGAAGGGAAGTGGGATGAAGTGGGGTAACGTCGTTTACTCCAACAGTTATACATTCTTTGCCATTACAATATGTTTAAGGTGTCAATGATATCCTGTATCCTAAATGATAATAAACCTATTTATTTTTTATTATTCATTATTATAGGCAACTTATTATACACTTTAAATTGCACCAAACATAGGATACCCTGTCTCTTATTAGCAGACAACATGCAACCTGCTCCACCACCTCGACTCTCTCTCTCTTTCCCAACTCGTCAGCTGCTTATCAGTAGACACACACATTATCAGCAATTATAGTGCATATAATATGTTTACCTGCAGTTTAATAATGTCAAAATACAAGTGCAATACATTACCAGCTCACCTTACGGATTACATTAGCCACTAAACAACACTTATGTGCATAGCCTACGTTTCAGTAATAGTCGTGGGGTAGCCATACTCACAGTTATGTTTTTGTTGGGCAAACAGGGGAAAGCCTCATGAGGGGACGGCACTGGGGTAGGAGGCGAGGTGCGGCACGTATCCATTCCCTCCCAGGCGTGGCTGGTGGCCGTCGCTAAGTCCCCTAGGGCACGGAGAGCAGAGTGGCCATTAGCCGTCTCCTCCCTCGAGTGACAGGAGGCCGTCACTTGAGGGTCCGTGCCCCCGGTTAGCTGTGGGCATAGCTTGGCTGGTGGCCATCACATGCCTCAGGTGTGGCTAGTGGCCATCACCAGAGAGCCGTGCCCTGCAAGGACTACATCCCTGGTGCGGCTGATGGCCGTCACGGGGGTGCAGGTGCTGCTAATGGCCGTCACCGAGGTCCTACTTCCCGGGTGGACTGCAGGGATAGTGCGGCTGGTGCCCGTAACCTCCTTGCGCGCGAGGCTAGTGGCCATCGCCGACGTTGGGTTTCTGCTGCCGGAGGCACAGCTGGTGGCTGTCACTCGACTGGTGCTGCAGCTGGTGGCCGTCACCAATGCCCTCTTCCCTGGAGGAGTAAAGCAAGAGCGGCTGGTGGCTGTCTCTCTCCATGCACAGCTGGTGGCTGTAGCCTAGTGTGAGTGAGGGAGTGAATCAATGACTCAGCGGCTGGTGGCCGTCTCCTGCTTGCTGTCTGGGGCTATGACAATAGCCCCACCCTGAACCTGGCGAGAGCTAGTCTGCCTGAGATGTAGTGCACCACGACTGCTACCTTGGTGTTGTGGCACCTGAGCGTGAGCGGGGCATAGGGGATAGGTACAGGTAGGCTCGTCTCGTGCCGAGCCCGCACTCACTGTATTTACCCCTCGGTTGTCTCCTCCTAGGGTGGTTGTCGCATCCAGGTGGGGTGTTTTGGTGGCATGCACTTCAAATTTACCTTATCATAGGAGAGGTCCAAGAGTACTGTATATACCTGTATGGGTCAGGTTAATCTACACAGTTCATCTGATCATTATGACCGACATTCCTCGCAAATAAGCTCACCTTTGTTTTCCTATGGGGAAATGTCTGATAAAATCCATCACGTAATAATCATATTATGTCATGTTGTTTACAACATGGGTTCAAAGGGATATGTTTTGGGCCAAGTCACTTACCCCACAAAATCTAAAAACAAGTTTTCAACTCACCTGAACTAGTAGTTATTTTACTTCACTTGCTTCTTACCCCCAAAAAATAAGTCTTGAAAATTAGTTTCCAATTCAATGAAGAGGGATAGATCCAGAAAAAAAAATTAAGTGTGTTACCCTAAACCATGCCATGATAAAATATGTAAATAAGTGCAAATACAAGCAAAATATACAGTGTACACAACTTTAAAAAACACAACAGTAGAATTCAAACAATGTAGTTAATATATTTTATTTCTTCTTTGCAAATACAGATACTTGAAAGGATGAATGCAGTGTTATCAGCTATCTATGATCATTGCAGAGTAATTATATTTAACTTTTGTTCTGATATAAGAGGCTCCCTGGTGCACGGTGATTACTGAAGTAAAATCATTAAATAAAATGTTGCATAGCCATTTACAAGAGTAACAAAGCATAATACCCAGTTAGCTTCTAAATGTGTTCTGATTGTGGTTCACAGATATAATTCATCCGATAACACATCAGGAAACCATTTATGCCACCTATTAATGAAAATGTGGGATCGATTTCTATTTAGTTTTTATTTTAATTATATAATTCTCTCTCCCTCAAAAGCCATTCTTTAATTTATGACACTTGTTTCTCCAATCACAGCGGTGTAGCCTGGACAACTAGGGCAACACCCCTGGAACCACCTATGCCCAAACTGGTAGTTCTTTACCTTCACTGCACTTCACTTGCTGCCTGGACTCCAACATTACATAACTGTTCTATCACTGACACTAACACACCCGACTGGGACCATGTTCATAAGCCGTCTTCAAACGGTGATCATATAAGCAAAAATAACGAGAGTACATTGACCAGTCTGGCTTTAAACGGGATCATATGTCTATCTAGACACCTTAATCCTGCAAGGGGTGGGCCACAAACAAATCGCCTCCATGTTGCCCTGTCCCCTGCCATTTCGCTGCCCTCCTCTCTCATACATATCTCTACTCCATCGCTCCATCTCATCTTTGATTTCCCCCTCCCTCTTACCCTCCCCCCTTTCCACCTCACGTACACTCTCCTCATCCGCCTCTCACTCTCAACTCTCTCTACATGGTCAAATCACCTCAAAGTATTTCTCCTAATGCCTTCTGTCACATCCACATCCACACCACAATGATCCATCACTTTCTCATTTGTCAGTTTGTCCCTCATGTAACTCCACATGCTCAAGTAACTCATTACAACTATTCTCACTTTTGACGTGTCCTTCCAACAAGATCCAAACTTTGCTTCCAATACTATCATGCAGTGACTTTTCTACTTCCATGCTCACTTCCCTATTTTTTATCACCACTTTCAGTGATCATTTATTGTAAGTAAAAATCTATGTATCTATATAAGCTAGAGACCATAATCCTGTAAGGGGTGGCCATTTGTCTGTGAGTGAGTGGTTTTACAGGAAGGGACACTAACCCTCCACTATCCCACTTGTTGACACATAAGGAACACGTGTGGGTTGTTTATATGGTTACCACCCAGCGTTGTACATTATTTCCTGGCTGACAGGAAACCATTAGGATTGTCACTCAATGTACTGCCACCTGAAATGGAAAGAAGTGTAATAAAAAGTGTAGGAAAAGGGGGAGACGTAGGAAAGGAGGGCAGACACAGCTAAAGAATGCTGAAAGAAGAAGCAGGCAGCACTGCATCGAGTGAGTGGATGAGGGTCATCATCACCTACCACAAGTAAGTAAAAATACAGTTGTGTACAGTTATATATATATATAAAGTCCTAAACTCTCTAGTCATCATATACTTGTAATTCATCATAAATCCAATTCATTGCAAAATGGGGGTATGCTGTATCATTATTCATGATTATGTACAATACATTAAAATCCTATTGTGAAAATCTGGGCTTCTTTCAAGGGACATATCATCTACAGGGAATCCAACTGCCACACTTTAGTACAACAAACATTTGAAACACTGAACTGTTCTGATGTCCAAACCTTCCCTCCTTTTCTGCTCATGCCATCCATTCTGCACTTCTTCTCTGCATTCTCAGAACCACCCTCCAAGAGTTGTGCTGGAAGTATCTGTAATACTGGCCACACCCATCAACCACATAACTGTCCACCATACTATTTCCATTATCACTCATTTCTGTCACTCATCATCTACTCATCACTTATTAAATTTTCATCACCAATTTTCACATTTAAATCTATGAAATGTGTCCTGCCATCCTAGTTAAAACTATCCAAATGTACATATTTCTACATTACTCTAGAACTTTTATTTCATTCTTACTTTCCTGTCATTGCCTGGAGTTTAACTGAAACATGTACAGCACGTAAAACATGCAACACAAAAGTAATAAAAGATATGCCTAGCAATATATGTATAAAAATTACATATAACCAGAGGCCATAATCCCTTAAGGGGTGGCCATTTGTCTTTTGTGTTCATTGTTTTATGTAATAGAAAAAATAAAAAAATACTTTTATAAACACATACAAATTACAACATGTTCAGCTTAGTACACTTTTGGATTGGTAAAAGGAAAATCACATTTAAAACTATGTCCATCGACCCACTGGAAGAAGTCGCACTGTTTTTTCTTCGGCAGTGGGCAGCAGTAGAACTCCCGACCATTATTAGCATTTTGCTTCAAGACTGTCCGGATGATGCTCACCTTCCCATGACCACACAGAGGGTGATGTTCATCTCCCCACTAAAAAAGTTAAGGGTACTCTCAGTGTACATTTCTTTTATACTTTATAGGGATAAACAAAAAATAAATGTACATACAGTTTATAAATATTAAAAGAAGAATAAATTACAGTACCACACAGTAGTGCAGTAAGATGTGTTTAATGGGGAATTATTATCAGATGTCAAATATAAAAGGGAATACAAGATTTGAAACTCTAAAGTCTCCTCACAGTAAAGGTGATCAAGTAGCAGGACATAAAGTAAGGAGTCGGATGTATTCACCTGTAAACATACAGTAATTTGCTTTGGTGGTGTTCAGAGAATGCAGTGCCAGGAAGTGTGACTGACATGAGTGAAGAACACAGTGATGCAGCTGAAGAATGGAATGATGGCAAGTGTCCATAAGGTACAGCGTCAACAAAGGAAATTTCACAAAACTGCATTTCCTTTCTCAGGATGGGTTCATTCGTATGTAAAACTCAGTTTGGAACAAAATTTGTCTCAGGTATTTTTCTATTAGAGTTCATCTACCCTCCCAAAATACATGTTACACTGCAAATATTCCACAATGGGCGAATGCATATGCACTCACTAAATGACCGTTCATTTTCGTATCAAAATCATGTCTTACATAAACACTCTTCACTGTGGTGTACATTCCTGTGATATTGTCTCCAAACATGACAACACCTGGAACATCCAAGCCAAAAACCAGGCAAAGCATTACCAGTAAATTAGCAGATTTAGTTGGAACCAGAAAGGAGTTTTTGACGCCAGAAGTACCTACGAATAGAGATGTGATCAGACGAGGAATTTTGCTGCAAAATAAAGCTGTAATTGAGAAAGATATGGCCAAGAGTGATGTGATGAGTGGGCAGATTGCAAGGGAGCTGGCACCCCCCATCCTGACTCAGTGGCAAAAACCAACGGTCACTTCAAGTCCCCGGTGATTATCGAGGAAAACAGCCTCGTGGAGAAAGTTGAAAAATTTTGGAAGAAGGTCAATGCTGTCACCTGGAATAGGTCCAACAAGACTGTCAAAGAACAGGTGCTTTTGCAAACTAGACAGTTTGATGGATATAACTGCCTGCCGTCACACCATTTATCTGTGTGAAGACCCAGTATCCGATTGTGGAGAACCAAGTAATTGCAGTGTGAAAGCTCACATCTCCTGCACTTGCTTTGGCTGTATGCCCAAAGGAAGAAAGTTGGAGAGAAGTTGGCTATACAGATGGAGCCAATTGATCAAAAAGAGAGTAATTGACAGATCAAAGCAATCAAGAGAAAGATATCAGAAGCTGTACCTCTGAAGAAACTACTGAAGAAGCAAGAAGATAATAACAGAGCATTGGAACAGCAAGAAAGAGATGCAAAAATCAAGGATCTGATGTTAGAGGAGGAAGGCAATAGTAGTGAAGCTACGGTGGTTGAAGCCGAAGAGAAGTATACTACTGAGTCTGAAGACAGACATAGCAGAGCTTGTGAAACAGCTTTTGGAGGAGACTGGGCAAGCTGGCACCTTTGGTGTACAGAAACTTAGGACAGCAGGTACCTGACACAATGAGAAACATAATGCCCGTTCCCAACACAGCTCTAGTCAGCATGAGGTGGGGTGTCAGTCCCACAGCTACTGTTGCCATAGCCTCTGGATTTCTCAAAGATCTGATAGCTGCTGGTGTGCTGTCCCAAGATAAAGCTTACTTGGCATGCGACCCCAGTAAAATTCACAGAGCGAGGCAGGTAGCCATGAATGATGCTTGGAAAGGCGTGAAGCGAGCGCATGTTGAAGGCGAGATCCAGGATATCTACTTTGATGGTAGAAAGGACAAAACCAAAGTCATGGTACCAGATCCCACTTGTAAGCTCCACCACAGAACTATCACAGAGGAGCACATTTCTGTGACCTGTGAGCCAAGTGGTCGATATATTGGTCACTTTTCTCCAGAACCAGCAGTGTATCCAGATAAGCCAGCCAAGATGGTCGCAGAAGGTCTTTTCGAACTTCTGCAAATCAATGATGCTACTGAATCATGTATAGTGATAGGAGGGGACGGTTACAGTGGAAACACTGGTTGGAAAGGGGAAGCCAGCACATATTTGGGGAAGATGTTGGGCCACAAACGTCATTGGGCTGTGTGCATGCTCCACACCCTTGTGTCATCTGATCAAGCAACTTGATGGCCCTACAACATCAAAGGATAGCTTCACTGGGCCAGTATGCAAACTCCTGTCTCAGATTCACCAAATGGAAGTTGACTGGAACTTCCAACCACTTCCTGGAGAGCAGCTGACCTCTCTATCAGACGACGTGGTCTCCAACGTGTTGACAAATGCCAGGACATGCTACCTACTCGCAACAGCTGTAAGAGAAGGCAAACTGACGACCCAGGTAGCGCACATGCAGTGTGGTCCTTTGTCTCATTCCCAGTGGCTGACTACAGCACAGCGATTGGTCTTCATGTGGACACGGCAGCATGGTCTGTGCGGTCAGGATCTCAAGATAGAGGACATTGGTTAGTTTTTGTCTCCAGATGTATTTTCCTTTGTTCTTCCAGATCAAAGTGAAGCACAGTCTAGTGAATGCCCCATACCACATCCTGACTCTGCTGAGACTTCTCAGAAGCCAGCCCAAGGATGTTCATGATACTGTCAACCCGTATGTTTGGAGTGGTGCATGGCACGCACACTCTGAGAGCATTCTCCTCTCTCTTCTGGCTAGTTAAGATGATGACGACAGTTGGTTCACTGTTGAATGGATCATGAGGATTAGGGCGGACAATGAATATGGTGACCCCAGTGTGAGGGCCAGAATCACACCTAAGCTGGACCTTTCTGCTACTTCACTCATTCAGCTCATTAAATGGAAGAAAAAGGAAGTTCTAGAACCCATCTTCACAAGCAGGATGTCTAAGAAGAAAGTGCAAAGTTTCATGGAAATAGCCTACGAAGCCCCCTTCTTCTCAATCCACAGGCAGTCAACAAAGAGGGCTGTCAAGCTGGTGACTGAGGCAGCAGCAGCTGTAGTGGGACAACAAGCAAGAGATGGAGGCATCAGGGCGCGAGTCCAACACCGGGAAGCATTGCCAGTGTTCAAGACGAAAAAACGTGATGGAGGCATTATTGTGAGTGATACGGCTGGACAGTAAATATACATGTTAATTTGGGAGACTGAATTTCGTGGAAAGGGATAGCCAAAGACATGGTGAGTCGAAAATACAATTTCGCATAAGAAAACACCCAAAGGAAAAAATAAAATTTGATTATTACACTGTTCCCTACCATGAACTGTATAAAGAGATGTTCGGAGTAGTGGACAGAGTGGAATGGATGGCTGTAAACGGACAAGGGGCCCTCCAAGACATAAACTAACATGGTGGTGGGATGAGGATGTACTAACTGCAGTTAAGGGGAAAAGAAGACTTCCACGAATGGAAAAGGGGTGGTAATTCAATGGGATACTTGGCTGCCAAGCATAGGGCTGCAAAGGAGATATACAGGGCAAACTCTGAGTCTCAGAGACTTTTATTGGATAACCAAAATAGTGTTGATGAAAGGAAGAATATGGAAATCAGATGAAGAAGGAAAACTGGGATACCAAAGATAATTAGTGCATGAAGAATGATGAAGAGAAGTTTGTGGTGGACAATATGGATATTAAAGAGGCCTAGAGAGAGTATTATAACCGGATGCTCAATGAGGAGTTTGACTGGGCCCGGGAAGGTTTGGGGTCAATGGATCCAGTGTTTGGTCTTTGGCCTTTGATTGATGCTGCTACTGTAAGCAGGGAAATAGGCAGGATGCAGCTGGGGAAGGCAGCAGGTGTTTCTGGGTTGACTGCTGATATGTTACAGGCCTCAGTGATATAGGAGTACGTTTAGTTACTAAATGGATACTTACGTTTATATATAAGTGTGTTATCTCATATGACTGACTGAAGAATATGACTGTAAATGTGCACAAGGGGAAGGTGATGCCATGGATGGAGGAAATTACACAGATATACAGTAATCTCCCTATTATTCGGACGCCCAATACTCGGACCCCCACACTACTCGGATTTCGTGCGCTGCCCACCCCCCAAAATGCCCAAAAATTTGAAAAAAATCCAATTTTTTTGGACCACGTCAGGTTGAATTTCCCGCGCGCGCCGATTGGCTGTGTTTACGCGCATGGCATCTGTCTGTCGGTCCCATTTCCCGCTCTGTTGCTGCCTCGTGAACAGCTCCGACAATGGCGGCCGAAGCGATTGCTTTTGTGGTGATACCCTACCTCCTGCAGGGCTTGATGCTGCTCTTTACCTTCTTCATCATGTGTGATGATGGCCCTGCCTCCTGAGAAGAGGAAGAAAGTGATTCTGACTCTGGAGAAGAAGAGGGAAGGGTATTGGAAAAGGTGAAGGCCGGGTGGCCGACATCACGGATTCGTCGTGAATTCAATCTCCCTCGCTCCACCTTGTTTGATATTAAGAAGTTCCGAGACAAACTACAGCAGTACACGGCTGATTTCACTTCGAAGACCAAACGAAACGTGGAGAGGAAGGTGATGTTTAGTCCTAAGTATGCATACATCGACCGATCCACGCTGATTTGGTATCGACAACAACGTGATGCTGGTGCGTTGGTACGTGGAACGGAGCTGAAAGCTGCTGCTGAGAAGTTCACAAGGCTCCAGGACTCGTCACTAGACCACACGGGAATATACTGTTATGTACAGTGCAGTGAAGTGATGTGATCCCAGTTATGCAAAAAAAAACGTTGTGGAAAGTGTTGGTGAGAAGTGCTGGTGATTGTAAATTGCGAAGGTGTGTGTGGTGCAATTTCTTCGTGTCAAAGTCTGAGACGATAGAGCGAGTTATACATCAGGACGGTGGCTTCTTTTTCGTAAGTACCCTAACTTCATCAAAATTCCTTGTTTTGTTCTTTCCATATCATTAATCTCATGTATAGAATGTGTGCAAGATGATTTCCATAATGATTTTCATGTCTAACCTGTTTTCAGCATGCTGTAAATGTGTTAAAAAATTTCCCTAAATGTTAATCATAATTTCCTGCTTTCAATTTAATTTTTTCATGCATGGTTTTAAGTGCACCAGCTATGAAAAAGGTGAATGCCAGTGAATTTCATGTCCGGTCATAACCTAACCTAACCTAACCTAACCTAACATTGTGTTAATCATAATTTCTTGCTTTTAATTTAATTCTTTCATGCATGGTTTTAAGTGCACCAGCTATGAAAAAGGTGAATGCCAGTGAATTTCATGTCTGGTCATAACCTAACCTAACCTAACATTGTGTTAATCATAATTTCCTGCTTTCAATTTAATTTTTTTCATGCATGGTTTTAAGTGCACCAGCTATGAAAAGGGTGAATGCCAGTGAATTTCATGTCTGGTCATAACCAAACCTAACATTGTGTTAATCATAATTTCCTGTTTTTAATTTAATTTTTTCCATGCATGGTTTTAAGTGCACCAGCTATGAAAAAGGTGAATGCCAGTGAATTTCATGCCCGGTCATAACATAACCTAACCTAACATTGTGTTAATCATAATTTCCTGCTTTTAATTTAATTTTTTTTCATGCATGGTTTTAAGTGCACCAGCTATGAAAAAGGTGAATGCCAGTGAATTTCATGTCCGGTCAACCTAACCTAACCTAACATTGTGTTAATCATAATTTCCTGCTTTTAATTTAATTTTTTTTCATGCATGGTTTTAAGTGCACCAGCTATGAAAAAGGTGAATGCCAGTGAATTTCATGTCCGGTCATAACCTAACCTAACCTAACCTATCCTAACATTGTGTTAATCATAATATCCTGCTTTTAATTTAATATTTTTCATGCATGGTTTTTAAGTGCACCAGCTATGAAAAAGGTGAATGCCAGTGAATTTCATGTCCGGTCATAACCTAACCTAACCTAACATAGTGTTAATCATAATTTCCTGCTTTTAATTTAATTCTTTCATGCATGGTTTTAAGTGCACCAGTTATGAAAAAGGTGAATGCCTTTGATTATTGTGCAAGATGATTACCATAAAGATTTTCATGTCTAACCTGTTTTCAGCATGCTGTAAATGTGTTAAAAATTTCCCTAAATGTTAATCATAATTTCCTGCTTGCAATTTAATTTTTTCATGCATGGTTTTTAAGTGCACCAGCAGTGAAAAAGGTGAATGCCAGTGAATTTCATGTCCGGTCATAACCTAACCTAACCTAACCTAACCTAACCATTTTTCTGGTAATAATTTACATCATTTACTGTATTTGATGCTTTGTATCCAATAATTTAGTGCATAAAATGTGAGAAAAGATGATTTCCATGTCCAATACTTACTTATACTATGCTGGCAAGTTCTGACCACCTATGCCTCACTCACCTCTAAATCATCATTTTTTGGTTAAAATTCAATTAATTCATGCTTTGTGTGCATTATTTATGTGAAAAGGGACCTAAATAAGTGCTATACATGTCCGGTAGGGAGGTAGGAAGGTAGTTTTCTGATTTAGGTTAGGTTGGGTTAGGGTCATGAATGACCAGTGCTGGAGCTTCAGGGCCCAATATTCGGACAAGACCAATATTCGAACATGCCTTTGGCTCTATTGAGTCGAGGGATTACTGTAATACCTTTGGACCAGATAATGAAGTTACTGGAGAGAGTCCTAGAAGGTATGACTCGGGTTTATGCCAGGCAAATGGACTACTGATGCCATATTTATTGTCCAACAGCTTCAAGAAAAACATACAGGAAAGAAAAGGAAGCTGAACTGTGCTTACGTTGATTGGATAAGACCTTTGACAGAGTCCCTAGAGAGGCGGTGAAGTGAACAATGAGAAAACTAGGGATCAAGAAGTGGCTGGTTATGGCTGTGTATGCAGGTGCTCACACAGGTGAGAGTCAATGGAGATTTGTGTGATGAGTTTTCCGTGAATGCTGGTATGCATCGGGTCAGTCTTGAGCCCCTTATTGTTTGTCAAGGTGCTTGAAGCTCTCACGTAGCTTCAGAAATGGACTCCCATGGGAGATGTAAACTGATGACTTGGTATTGACTGCATAGAATGAAAGGGAGGTGGATGAAACATTTAGGGAATATTAGAGGCATTTTTTCACCTTAAAATACACTGAAAAGCCTCTATGCATATTCAAAGAGAAATGCCATGAGGTTAGGCTGGAGGTAGCTCTGGCTGTATTCAAAACAGCCACATATACAAGTAGTTGTCCTAAAAACTGCCTATCACTGGTAGAAATTACAATAAAAATAATTTAATTAAACTAAAACTATTGATAAACTGTGAAAAATAAGATGCATGTGAATGTTTCCTCTAATGATTTATGAAAAACTTCAAGGACAGCCACAACTCTTGTGTTTACACACTGACACTGCTGCCACCTGGTGTCTGCTGGTGAATATAAATGAAAGTCTTCAATGCAAAAGGATTTTTAGGATGAACAAGTGTTTATAACTTTTTATTGGTCTTTATTTTTTGTCATTTTATATTCTCTTTGCATGAATCATGCTGATAATGTACACGGCAATCAAATGACATGAGGACATACCCAATTCTGTGCTTACCGTACATACTAACACTGCTGCCACCTGGTATCTCATGGTGAACATAAATGAAAGTCCTCAATGCAAACATGGCTTTTTAGGATGACCAGGTGCATGTAACCTTATATTAGCAATTATTTTGTGTTTTTCTTTCCTCGTCCTTCTGCTTACGAGTGACTTTACACTTCCTCTTCTGTCTTTCTTTCCTCTTTGTTCTGCCTGTGGGTGACTCTACACTGGGTGACAAGCCAAACCATTAACTACGCTAGATGGTAACCATATAACCAAATTATGGCGCCTGGTGGTTTAGTGGGTAATTAACCTGGCCAGTCCCGACCGGTTTTTTACCCAGCCTACCCCCAGGTACCGACTGATTTTCGACTTTTTTTTTTGGCTGAAACCTTCGCTTTTGGTGAGAAAGATCGAAAATTCATAGAGAAATCGCGTTTCTGAGGTAAAAAATGTTGATACAGGTGTCACTCAACCTTATGTTTTCCTTCTTTTTCAGGGTACCTGGCTAAAGAAAACGAACTATGGAAGGATTAACTAATTCAAGCCACTTTAAATTACATTTATTTGGTCCGAATTTACATGTAGTACAAGTCTATATTGGTTTTCACACAATAATATAGGCATTTATAAGCACTGTTCACTCACCCAAAACCGTAGTATTTGGCACCTTCCTTTATGACATTACCACCTCATCACTTCTGTTCGTTTCTACCTCTAGCTTCTTTGCTTCTTTGTCCTGCACCTCAGGAATCATTTTCACCGTGAATTTCGTCACTGGAGAGACAGTGGGGCAACATATCTTTACTGGCTAGGTTACTGCTAACAGGTGAATTGCCCAGTGTGGGGGGAGGGAGGGGAAGGGGGATTAGGTGGGGCCAGGCAGTATCCCCGCTTGACAGCCCGTAGAAGAAGGTCTCCCACATATGCCTACCAAAAATCACCCGCAAATGTTGAAAAATGTGCACACAATGGGCCTTGCAACTGCGTAACGTACGATGCACGTTGTTGGGTCTGTCCACGGAAAAAAGTAGCGACATGCATCGTACGTCGGTGGGACTCGGCGGGTTAACCTGTCATGTCTCAACCGATTTCCAATCTCCGATACCCCCCAGTCCCGAGCATTTTCGATTTTTTTTTTTTTTTTTTTGGTGGGGGGGTTCAAACCTTCGCTTTTGGTGAGAAACATTGAAAATTCATAGAGAAATCACCTTCCTGAGGCTATAAATGGTGCTACAGGTGATGAGTAAGCCTTACGTTTTCCCTCTTTTTCAGGGTACCTGGCTAAAGAAAACGAACTATGGAAGGGTTAATTCAAGCCACTTTAAATTACGTATTTATTTATGTATTTGGTACGAATTTATGTGTAGTACAAGACTATATTGGCTTTCACACATTTATATAAGCAACAGAAGCATAGCTCAGTCACCAAACACATCCACATATGGCATCTTCCTTTGTGACATTACCATCTCATCACTTCTGTTTGTTTCTTGCTCTAGCTTCATTATTTCTTTCTCCTCCACCTCAGGAATCACTTTCACCGTGAATTTCGTCACTTGAGAGACTGTGGGGCAACATACCTTTACTAGCCAGGTTACTGCTAACAGGTGAACTGCCCAGTGTGGGGGGAAGGGGGGGAGGGGGATTAGGTGCGGCCAGGCAGTATCCCCACTTGATAGCAGGTAGAGGAAGGTCTCCCACATATGCCTACCAAAAATCACCCATGAAACTTGAAAATTGTGCAAATTGTGACCCTTGCAATTGCGCGACATACCCGTACGTCAATGGGTGTAGCTGTGACAAAACGTTACGCCGTACCCATACGTCGATGGGACACCTCAGGTTAACATCATGTTTTGTTGTTATGACATTATATTCGTTTGGACATTGTTCCAAATAAAACAGGAGTATTATTATTATTTTTTTTTTTTTAATGTGTCCGACTCTGGGCATAGGCTTCACAGCCTGCTATCAAGGCCCAGCATCCTCCCACATACCACACACCTCTACATTATTTATTTGTTATATATAGATCGCACATTGGTTTGAAGAAACATTATTTTATAATGTTATGAGGTGGTGGCGACCATCATCCACTCACTTGATGTAGTGCTGCCTACTTCTTCCTTAGCCTTTATTATTCTTTTTCTGTGCCTGCCCTCCTCTCTTCCTATTTCTCCCATCTTTCCTGTCACTTCTTATTGCGTTTCTTTCCTTTACATGTGGCTTTACATTGAGTGACAAGCCAAATGGTTTCCTGTAAGCTAAGAAACCATTTACAACACTGGGTGGTAACCATATAACCAAACCATACGTGCTCTCTACGTGTCAGCAAATGGGTTGGTGGAGGGTTAGTGCCCCTCCATGTAAAACAAATAACTCAAAGTCAAATGGCCACCCCTTACGGGATTATGGCGTCTGGCAATAGATAGATAGGAATTAATACTTTGTCAGGAAATAAACTTACTGTAAACTATTATGATTTTGTTCTATGCCTACCAATGATGAGATATAGTAGAGTTGAAACATTGTCGACACTAGTGACAAATACTGTATATGTTAGGGAAAAACAAACTCTCATAACTGATTACAATACCATCTCTGTATTCATTTTCATCACATTAGAAAACATGTCCTATCGAATGATTGTGACGAATTTTCTTGGAAAAGATGAAAGGAGATAAAACCGTTGTGAGATATGTGTTGGAATCAATGCCGTGCCCATCTCGCAGCTATATTGCACACGGTAAACATCCTACCACTCGATAGTGAATGCCAGTAAGCGATACACAAATAAACTACAACTTATCAAAGCACTCGTATGATCTTCAAGCCCGTCATCGAACACTGTGGCAACTTTGATGGGCAAACCAGCGAGCAGCTAGTGCCCGTAGTTTAGGGAAATCACCAGACATATCCCAGTGGTTTGGCGCCGGGCATGAGCCAAGGACCCTGCCATCCTCAAAAAGTTGCCTCTTTAACCATGTTGTTTTTCTGCACTCTTCACTGTTTTCATTTTTTACAACTGCAACAGTTTATATGCAATACCGAGCTATTTCTTTTTCTTTTCAACTGCGTTGCACATAGTCATATCGCACTCAAGCACTGCCGACCACCTACTGACAACTGGTCGACTTTACTGCCTGACCAGCTACTCAGCAGTGTGGACATCACAGTCATGCCTGACAGACTGTGCCTGATGAGGGCACTGTCCGCCAGTCACTGCTCGATAGGTGAGAGTGTGGATGGGGCTTAACAACTTACATCCGGGGACTGACTAACGTCAAGCAAGATGATTATGTATTCAAATGAGGGAACAACCCCACTGCTGTCACTGTTAATTGACGCTAGTCATCCATTTGGTAACCTATTCATTCCACCGTCTTCATCGTTGTCTCTTTCTCACCCTCTCCTCCATACACTGTGGGGGAGGAATCGGTGGTGGTTAGGTGCTGCAAATTAAAAATGAATATTTGGTTAACAAGTCCATGTCTGATGTTACAGAACGATGTCGTATGCATCTCAGGGACGTGAAAGTAATTAAGTGGAGCTGCTGGGAAGAATTTTAAGGAAACCATCTCATAACATATCAGTGGTGCTAATTATCTTACTGTGTTTTTGCATTTCTAATGCAATGCATTTATATCGAGAACGAGCCCCGTAAGGGGGTATTGTCTGTGAGACGTGGGTGATAATGGTTTTGGTGCCCCTTCGGTCGCGAATCAATCCTTTTCAGCTCTTCGTGTCCCTTGGTTCTCCTCTTTTTTCCTTGTGCTTGCTGTCCCTCCTCTCTGTTTCATTTTTCATTGTGCTACAAGGTCTTACTGGCTTAGTACAGTCTTCTCTCTTCCTATTTCAATATAATATATTTGGTACATAATAAAAAATAAGACAACAAATAGTTTAGTATTAATTTACTGCCCATGCATATTAACAGATATCATGTGTCACAGAGCATACCTGGAACTGATGAAATATAATACCAATATTACATTCGTTCAAGACAGCATTGTCGGTGCTCTTCGTTAGAGGTCAACATATATTAATCTGATTCACCAGACTTCGTTTCCACTGCTTCGAATATTATGAATAAACGACACTACCAGCTGACTTGCTGCTCTTCTGTGCTATGTTGCCAGTTACATTTTACAGATTGCTGATGCTTATTTACTCTGTTATACTCCACGTTCGATCATTAAATACTGTAGTGTTCTCTATACACTGTTTCATGCCACTTATTAGTTATTAACCTTGACTTACGTATAATATAATGAGAATATTTGCTTCACCACCACTCAAAAGTTCAGCCAATCACATTCCCTCTTACACAGGCTCTAGGTTCTGAGCGATTCATTAATAAAGATACGTGGACTTACTACAGGGAACTGCCAAATGTCTCCATATACCCCAATATTTTTTTGCACTTTCTACTTGCTCAACTGTACAAGAGGGGCGACAACATATTATCGCCTGTGCCAGTGTAATGCCGTAATTTTAAGTTAATATAAGTATAATATAAGTGTAATATACTGTAAGTTAATACAAGTGTAATATAAGTTAGTATAAGTATAATGTAAGTGTAATATAAGTGTAGTTTAAGTTAGTTTAAGTGTGGTGTAAGTGTAGTTCTGGACCCCGGTTTAATTGATGC
>JAGKTI010015183.1:0-20791 GCA_018397915.1 Birgus latro | reverse complement strand
TGAATGTTTCCTATGAGTGACAATTGGGTGGCTGGTTACCAAGTTTGTACAAGGCTTATTTGTGTATCTTTCTGTGTGTTACTCTTCTTTTACTTCAAAAAATCTAGTGTGTCTGTTTTTCTAAATGTTATTTTTCTCTTAGTTCAAGACATCTGGAGTGTCTGTTCTAAACTGACAAATATCCCTAACCCCCTTTCAGCTTACCTGGTGAAGTGTAGGGTCAGGCTGACTAGTAACCTGCGAGACTCATTACTACCTCATATTTAAGGCTCATTGAAATTCATATAAGCACATTTAAGCAATCAAGCTGTGAGAGTAGGCCAGTTCCATCTGATGAAAACAGAGACTACAACACTATAAATAGGAGTGCCTCTCACCACACTGGAAACTCATTATCTATCCTCTCATGTCACCTTGCCCTCTAACAAGGCTGCCCTCCCTCCACTTTACACCACCCTCCTTCATATACCTCTCTACCCTTACACCCTCCACCTCATCCTTTGTCTCCCTCTCCACTTCCACCTCTCTCCTAGTGAATCTCTCCTTCCCCATTCTCTCCTCATGGCCAGGGCACTCCCCCTAACACTTTTCAGCACATCCACATCATCACAACACTCTTTAACTTCACTGCTCTCTCTCTCTCCACATAATCCCACATGCTTCACATCCACATCAACACCACAATATTCCTTCACTTCCTCACTGCTGTCTGTCCTCCCACATACCTCTACATGCTTCACATTCACATCAACATCACAACACTCCTTAACTTCCTCATTGCTCTATCTCTGTCTGTATGTCTGTGTGTGTCTCTCTCTCCACATAATCCCACATGCTTCATATCCACATCAAAACAACATTCTACTTACATACATGCACATACACATTCAAATCAACACCACAATGCCTCTTTTAACTTCCTCATTAGTATGTCTCTCTCCACATAACTCCTCATTCTTCCCTAACTAAACCTAACCAAAATAGACCTTTAAAGAATTAACCAAACATACCCTAACCTAACCTAACCTAAATAGACCTCTAAAGAATTAACCAAACATACCCTAACCTAACCTAACCTAAACAGACCTCTAAAGAATTAACCAAACTTAACCTAACCTAACCTAACCCAACCTAGGATTTAAAAACAACCTTACAAGAACTCTCAACAAACTCCACATGCTCCTTTAACTAAACCTAACTTAACCTAGTTAGATCTTTAAAGGACTAATCCCACAGTACCCAAACTTGAACCTAACACACCCTAACCTGGAAATTTAAACAATATAAATACTTCACACACCCAAACTACAGTCTATCTAACCACAATCTCCCATCCATTCCAGATAACAGAGAGTATACTGTATTGTGATCTGGCCCGATAATTAACTTGTGAGATACAGGATTAATGTAGATCTGTATAAATTATGTCAAAATGAATTAAACTTAATGAAGGGTTCCTAACACTACATATCAACAATCATATGTCGATAATTCAGAATGGGGATAGCTACATTACAGGGTATCAGATGTGACAAAAGACCATGAGGAAATAAAAAATAAATAATTAAGTAAAGTAACATGATCAAAACAGGCTACCTGAACCGAAGAGTGGATTCCCAGCACCAGTTATTGATGATCATATGGCAGTAATTCAAAAGAACAATACATTAAAGGTAACAAAAATTAAACCCAGAACAAGACAAATCAAGTCAAGCTAAGACACAGCCAAGAAAATCAATGGGGAAAGAAACTGTGACCCAAAGACCAAAGCAAGAAAAAAAAAAAAATATGAGGTCGTGACTCAGTTCAATATCAGCAAAAAGAGGAGGACGGCTAAGTTAAAGAAATGAAATATGCAAGAAAGAATACGATCCATCCATCATCCAATCCCACGCTGCCCCATGAGGAGCGCAGCCGGGGCTAGACAAGTTGGTCTTGACATTTAAGATGAGAGTGACCAGCCTCACTCATCCTTGAGTGGCATTACCCCAACCACCTCCTGGATAGAAACCTTCACCGGCTCAATCTGACTGGAGCGCCATAATTACCCACGAAACCACCAGGCGCCATAATTTGGTTATATGGTTACCACCCAGCGTAGTAAATGCAGAAGGATGAGGAAACAGTGAAGGAAAGAAAGACAAAAAGGAAGTGTAAAGTAGCCCGTAGGCAGAAGGAAGAGGAAAGAATGAAGGCGAGAAAGACACAAGAGGAAGCAAGGCAGGGAGGAAAGGGCAGACACCCAAAGCAGCACTACATCAAGTGAGCGGATGGTGAGTGCACCCACCTACAACAAAGTGCCCCCACCTACCACAGATCCAAACCAATAATAGCCTTGAAATTACAAGACCAAATATCATATAATCAGTAAGAGCTAAAAAATAATTAAAAAAAAAATGCAAATAAAAAAAGAGTTAACACATCAGCCAAAAGATGGAGATGACGTCCAAAAAATTAATGTGAATCGTACAGGAAACCATCAGATCCACACATGAAACTTTTTTGATCAAGTGTACAGCAGTTATGATAAAAGCTACAACTTTATCCTTTCCCTACATTGAAAAAAAAAAAAAGATGGTGTAAGGAAAATATCTGGGATGCACTAAAAAATGGGGAGATGAGCAAGGCAAAATGAACAACTGAATCCTGCATGAAATCACTGAAATCAATGAATATTTTTTTTTTTTTACTGTGTTCTGATGTTCACTTTATTAAGACAAGTTTCAAAGTGTAAAATGCCTGTCAAAATTTAGCATTTGTAGCTTCTCAAACTACCACACTTTCCAGAATATTGTGGAGGCATTTCATAATTCTTTAAGTAGACTGTGGATCAATATTAGTCTGCAGTTGTAATCATCAGCAAAAGTTCAACAATTTTCTGCATACAGTACTCAGGAAATGGAAGGTGTTATGCAAACTATCTTCTAAGTGATACCCAAACAGGTGTTAGGATTTGATGCACTAAACTTAGAAGCAGGTAAGATTATGAGTAACAAAAACACAATATGGAGCCAATTCACAAATGTTACAGAGCCGCAGTTACTAATGACCTCGTGGGCAACAATGGTCTCCCTCTATTCATAAGATCAAGGTTGTGTAGATCACATATTCATTCTTAGATCTTAAGTGAAAAAGTTTCTTGAGAAGGGAAAGTTGTATGCAGCCTTCAAGGATTTGGAAAAAGCATATGACAGGGTGGATAGACAAGGGCCGTGGAAAGTATTAAGAATATATGGAGTAGATGAGAAGTTGTTGAAGACTGAGAAGAGTTTGTATGAGGGTGCTAAGGCTGCAGTGCATGTGGATAGTGAACTGAGTGACTTTCTCCATTTGAAGGTTGGATTGAAACAGGTATGTGTCATGTCTTCATAGTTGCTCAATCTGTATACAGATAGGGAATAAAAGATACAAGGTAGGGCAGTGGATGTTGGAGTGGCCCTAATGAGAGAGGGTAATGTTTGGAAACTCCCTGTACTGTTGTTTGCAGATGATACTGTGTTGTTAAATGAAGACGAAGGGGTGCTGCAAGGCTTGGTGGATGTATGGAAGAGTAAAGTGATGGTCTTAGAGAGAAATGAAGTCAGTGAATGAATACTGAGGTTGAATGAGGAGGAAATGGAAAATGTGAGTGCATTTAAGTACCTGGGTAGTGTGATGAGTAAGGATGGAAGTTTAGAGGGTGAAGTGCTTGAAAGGGTACAACAAGGAAGAAAGATTGCTGGTTCCTTGAAAGCAGTAATAAGAAACAGGGAAGTGAGCACGGAAGTGAAAAGGTACTATAGGACAGTACTGTAATACCAACTCTAACGTATGGAAGTGAAGCTTGGACCCTGTTGGAGGGACAGAAGTCAAGAGTGAGAGCAGTGGAAGTGAGTCATTTGTGAGGAGCATGTGGAGTCACATGGAGAGAGAGACTGACAAATGAGGAAGTCAAGGAGCGTTGTGGTGTGAATGTGGATGTAATCGTAAGTGTTAGGAGAAACACACTGAGGTGGTTTGGACACGTGAAGAGGATGGAGAGTGAAAGACTGATGGGAAGAGTGTATGTGAGTGAGGTGGAGGGGGGGGAGAGGGATGGGGAGGCAAAGGATGAGATGGAGGGATGGATTGGAGAGGAATATGAGAGTGGGAGGAGTGGGGGGGTGAGCAGGGCAGTGAAATGGAGGGGGACAGGGCGACATGGAGGCAATTTGTTTGTGGCCACCTCTTACGGAATTAAGGCGTCTGGCAATAGATAAATAGACAGAATAGCTATAGCTCTGTAATGGTGAAGAACTGGACCCATGTTACTTTTGCATTTTTACTCCTGAAGTTAGTACATCAAGTCCTCTGACATCCTGTACAAAACACACAAAAAACAGTACAAGATGAATAGATACTCTCATTCAATTGAAGTGGAATGAGAAATATTCTGCCAACACTATTCTGATGGCTTAAGCAATAGTATGAGAAGGAAAGGTACTCTCATTCACTTGGAGAGGAATGAGAAATACATTGCCAACACTTTTCTGAGGGATTAGGCAACAGTATGAGAAGGAAAGGTACTCTCATTCACTTGGAGAGGAATGAGAAACATATTGCCAATACTTTTCTAATGGTCTAGGCAATGGAAGACGTTACACACCATTTTTGTGTGACAGCAATACAAGGCACACAAAAAGGAGTATATAAAGGAAGGATAATCTGTGTCGTTTGGGAGGGGGAGAAAAAACATGAAAGACTGGACACAATCCAGGCAGATGACTGTTGGCAAACATCTGCTCATGGCTGTACCTTACACCAAAACAGTACATGCATAACACTGGCCCAATACATAACACCAGTGGCCCTTACACACACAGCCATAAATTTCTATGTAGGCTTTTCCAATCACAATGCTGACAGATGATTACTGGTAGGCTAAACTGTTGCTTATGGCTGCAAACTACAGCACATAACTCCAACAACCCTTTCACACACAGTCATAAGTTTCTGCATGGGCTTTTTCAAACACCATTCTCTCTTAACAGGATGAGGCCTGACAGACAGCTGGGCAACGTTTTCATTCAACATTTACTTTCCCAGATTCTGTGGCACGATTCAATATGCACATGAATATGCAGCTTCAAAAGGTAATTTCTATCGCTCACATTAGGTCCATATACCAATTTAAGAGGTATTATAATATTTTCTGGTCATTTCTGCGACTCAAGCATATACAGTGTGCCAATTTGAGAGGTATATCACTAAATATTAATAATTTCTTTAACTTAAATAACACCCATTTCCTAATTTATGGGATATATCACTGCACATTAATATTATCAATAACAAATGCCCATTTGTTAATTTAAGAGGTAAATCACTGCATTTTCAGATCACTTCTATGACTCAAATCACAGCAAGCGTAACGTGGAGACGACTCATTTGTGGCCACTTCTCACGTGACTAAGGCATCCGGTAATACTCAAAGACAGGCAGAAAGATACAATGTTGAGGTGAAATATGCTAAGTAAATCAAAGAGGTGCTAAAAAGCCTCATATACCATCTCAATACAGCCACTAATCCTAACCTACTGCTGTTATAATTTTTTCACCTCAACTTGCCTGGATTATTATCCTTTTGCAAACTGATTTCACACAGCTCAATGGCTTAAAAAGTTAATGCTACAGCTCCATGTAATATCCATGTCACTTCTTCAAGACTGGCACCATATTCTAACATTAATCTCTTGTTACAACCCAGCATTCAAGATGGACAGATGGCAAATTTAGGCCAAGTTGAAGTGAAAAATGGTACCAACATAAATAAATTAAAAAGCTCTCAGTGGGATATGACAGAGTTCTGCATCGAGGGGCTTTGGGCCATGCTTGTTGTTTTGCTTTGCCCTGCGTTTCATAACTTTTCAAACGTCTATTTATCTATGCTTATCCCCCTTAGCACAGGTCTGTCTGAAGAGGAATTTTTTACTGTACAGTACTGTAGTGCTGAACAGGAACTCCTTCACGTGGTAGCACTAAGACCAGATGGCCCAACTGCCTGGTTACATGACAGTCCCTCATTCCCCTCCATATCCTCCAAAAGAAGGGCAGTGGACTGTGAAAAGGCCAGTTTGGCCTCCAGTCACCAGATTCACATTCTGATAAGCCCTGGGTTGCTGCTACCACTACTATTCCTACAACTGCAATTTTTGGACACAGACAACTTACATACCTATAATGAAAAGACAATCCCATCTTACCTCCTCCAAGGTGTAGGGGCCCCAGGCTAGGCTACTGTGGTCCAGTTTATTTAAGGACAAATGATGTGCCACATCTCTTGATACAATTACATGACTGGAAAAAACCCTCAGTCACCTCTTAAAGATCAAGCTTATGCCAAGTTGTCCACAAACCCGAGGTGAGGCTGCCATTCCATTTAAAGAGTAGATGACCAGTCTGCTTCCACTGACATTAACTGAAAAACCTCCAGTTACCTCTTGGCAATCAAACTTATGCCTGCCCGTCACTTCCACCACTAGATTAATGGTAAATAAATATATAATAAAGCAATGGAATTTTCATGAATTTGTAGATCTGATAAATGGTAGGTGGGGGCACTCACCATCCACTCACTCAATGTAGTGCTGTGCTCGAGTTACTGCCCATTCCTCCCTTCCTTCCTTCCTTCCTTCTTTCTTTCCTTCATTCTTTCCTCTTCTTCTGTCTACAGGTGACTCGACACTAAGTGACAAGCTAAATGGTTTCCTGTACACCAAGAAACCATTTACTACGCTGGGTAGTAACCATGTAACCAAATTATGGCGCCTGGTGGTTTAGTGGGTAATTAAGGCACTCCAGCCACAATGAGCCTGGGCAGGTTTATATCCAAAGGGTGGTTGGGGTTTATTGCCATGTAATGCCACTCAGGGATGTGTGAGGCTGGTCACTCTCATCATAAATGTTAGGACCAACTTGCCTAGCCCCAGGCTCCTACACTCCTCATGGGGCAACACTGGGTTAGATGATGATGGTGATGGAGACCCTCTAACCTGACAACATTTTATATTCCATTAGAGGTGGCAGTTTTAGGCCAGGTTAATGTGGGAAAAATAAAAGAAGTACAATGCTGGAATTTTCCTAAGCCATCTTTGCTACATTTCCTCTGACCTGTTCCATCTGACGACATTCCTATTTTATTCACACTACCTTCAAGCAATGTTATTCATGCTGACAATGACATCTCATGCTGAAGGGGTTAATGAAGGCTGTAAGCTCTCTAGTTTGAAAAGTCTATGATGAATATGGCAGTCAGGAAACAGCACAAATAAAATGAAAAAATAATATGTATCAGTGGAGCAATGAGAAGCACATGAGGGTATTTAACCACTTAACCGCGGGCTGTCACTTTAGTGACGCTCGGTGGCGATGGCTCGAGCCTTGGGCCGTCAGTTGGGTGCCTCTGTGTTCTTCTTAAGTAGCCAGGGCTTTCAAGATATAAATATATATAAAAAATTTTAGGAGAAGCCGGAGTGCTATTTACATCACTCAGGCTAATTTTGGCCAGTATTTTAAAAAAGTAAGTCAGAGCGCGAATTACCACCGGCAGGAAGTGCCAGAACTGCCTCCCACAACCCCGCGGTTTAGGGGTAAAAAAAAAAAAAAAAAAAAAAAAAAAAAGGACTTATTACTATCCAGTTACCTTATCATCCTAACATCATCATCTAACCCATTAAGCCCTAAAAGAGTGCACAGAGGCCCAGGGCCAGGCCATTCCACCTCAACAATGAAGGCAATGATGACCAGACTCAATTGGCTGAATGGCATTACATGAGTCCAAACAACCCTCAGATGGAACCTATAAAGGCTCCATCCAGTAACAACACCTTAACCCATTAAACCACTAAGGCATCATTCGGTGATATGGTTACCACCCAGCGTGGTCAGTACAACACCTTAACCCATTAAACCACCAAGGCATCATTCGGTGATATGGTTACCACCCAACGTGGCCAGTACAACACCTTAACCCATTAAACCACTAAGACATCATTCGGTGATATGGTTACCACCCAACGTGGTCACTACGGCTCACTTCCTGTACAAAGAAGCTTCTGTATGTGGCAGTGTTAAGGCCCACTGTTTTTACTCTAACTGGCCCAGATTTTCAACCTTTTGCAGCAATTACATGTACTTCAGAGGCTACAATGCTACTGCTGTACATTTACTCCACAGCACTTCTTTGTGACCAGCACCATATTATGTGGTTAATCTTTTGCTATAACTCAAAATTCACTACAGAGAGGTGGCAATTTAGGCCAAGTTAGTGTAAACAAAGGGTACAATACTCATTATCAGCACTGCATGATGCTGGCTCCTGGAAAGACACAGTGGCCTGCTAAGGCCATGTCCACACCAAATGTTTGACGGTGCAGGCAGGTGCAGGCAGCAGTTCTGGCCACTGCAACCCATAAAAGTGGCCCCACTGGACGTAGGCAGGTGTGGGCGGGAGTCTGGACCACTGTCATCCACGAAAGCTGCCTCACTGGATGTGGGCAGGAGTTGTGGCCACTGCAGCCCACAGAAGTGGCCTCACTGGATGTGGGCAGGAGTTGTGGCCACTGCAGCCCACAGAAGTGGCCTCACTGGATGTGGGCAGGAGTTGTGGCCACTGCAGCCCAGAGAGATGGCCTCACTGGATGCAGGTAAGAACTTTGGCCACTAACCCACAGAAGTGGCCTCTGGAGGTGAGTGGGAATTTTAGCCACTGAAGCCAAAGAAGTGGCCTCACTGGATGCGGAAGGAAGTTTTGGCCACTGTAGACCACATAGTGGCCTCACTGGATGTGGGCAGGAGATGTGGCCACTGCAGCCCACAGAAGTGGCTACAGTAGGTGTGGGTGGGTGAGGGTACTGGCCACTATAACTTATAGAAGGCATCTCACTGGATTCAGGCAGGTGCAGCAGGAGTTTTGCATCAGTGTAGCTCATCTCAGCAACCTGTAAAAGAAAATCAGTCAGCATCATCAGAAGACCTACCTGTGGAAGAAAGGTAAAAGGCTTAAAAGCAATGGCAGGTAGGAATATTCACCACCATCCCACTGAATGCAGTGATGTGCTCAGGCAACAACTCTACACAGTGTGACAGGCCAAATTGTTTCCTGCAGTTCAGGAAGCCATTTTCCATGTAGCGTGGTAATATAAGCAGATGACACCTGGCAGTCTAGTGGGTTAAGGGACTCCAAACAGATGAGGTGCTAAGGGTTTACATTTGAGGGATGGTTGGGATTTGCTGCTCACATAATGGCACTCAGGTGTAAGTGAGGCTGGTCACCTTTGCCTTCAATGTCATGACTTCATACCCCAGCCCCAAGCCCCTACACTCCTGATGGCACTGAAAGGCTTGGACAATGGATGGTTGGATGTACAATGCAATTTATCCTGTTTATCAACATTCATTCAACATCCAGTCCTGCATTACCTCTACTAACAGGAGCATGCCACTGGAAAGGATGCCTTCATGTGGTGGCACCAATATAACACAGTGGATCACTTGCCTGGTTCAACATCTAAACTCCTTCTCGATCCCTTTAAACGAGAATGGTGTACAGCAGGAGGGGGGCAACTTCTGCCTGTAGTCCACTGGGTTCATAACCATATAAGCCTGGGGTTGAATCTATTACTAAACTGCTTTTGCTCTAACCACAACTAAAACTGCCACCATCCATTTTGAATGCCGACATGTAACATCAGAATCGTTCGTATAATTTTGTATTGTTTATAAACGCTCCATGCTTGCATGCACTGGCCTTGGTCACCTAATGCCAGCTCTCCATGTTGCTTTATCTCTGGTGGCCTCCCTATTCAGCCTCTTATCCCTGACCTCATCCCAGGTCTTTTTTGGTCTGCCGCTCGCAACCCTACCCCCGATGTTCACACTTCTCACCTTTCACACCTAATGCTATTCTCCATCCTATCAACATGCCCAAACCATCTCAATCAACACCTGGACAGATTGTTTATAAGGAAGGTCAGAGACAGAGGGTAATCCATACTGTAAAAGTGTAAACTAAAATGTCACTCAGCCCCAGATGGATATCACGAACAACTAACCTTATTCCTTTAGCCATTACTCTGTCCATGATTCTGTGTGCATCTCCTGGGATGTTGGCACAAAGTTGTCTACACGCATCATCACCTTTGTACGCCAACTCTCAAGTTAGAAATAAGACGTCCACTTCTACTTAGCTCAGGTTCTGTCTGTTCTGCTGCAGGCTGAATTACCAAGAAAATATGGCATGAGGAAATCTTTTCCTCTTACCTGCTCCACAGTATGGTATCTACTGTATATTGTTTAAAAAGGCTCCATCATGCCTGCATGCGTTGACCCTGGTCACCTAATGGCAGCTGTCCATGCTGCTTGATCTCTTGCAGCCTCCCTATTCAGTCCCTTATCCCTGAGGTCACACTCTATGACCTCCTCCTCAATCTTTTTTGGTCTGCCTCTCACAACCCTACCCCCAAGTATCAAATTTCTTACCTTCATATTATGCTCAAACCATCTCAATCTTCCTCTCCTCATCACAACACCAATATATTCAAGTGCCATGCTTCCTCTCAATTTGTCCGTCACAATCCTAGTCCTCCAGACCTTATATTCAAGGATGCACTACACATCCATCACCAATCTAATCACCATCATCTCTAATACTCTGCTCCTTCCTAAGAACCCTCTACATACCTCTTTCACTCTCTCAAACATTTCTCTTCCTTTTCCTTCTCTTTTACCATCACCAAGTTATTTGTTATTATTATCTCCAACATCTCGCTCTCTCCTGGCAAACCCCGTACAGAGGATGGCCAAAACAATTTCACCTCCAGGCTACCTCATCCTCACATACCTCTCTCACTATTTCTTCTTCCTCCTCCTCCTCCTTCACCAATATACTGCTCCACTCACTTTTTCAATCCCCCATCTGAAGGGTCAAATGGGAGATATAAGCCTTGAGATTAGAACAAAATAATTTACAGTACTTCCTTAAATTTTCTCACTATAATACAATGTAAACAGCCTAAGCATTGTGTGTGTGTGTGTCTGGCCACATCTGACTCCCTCAGATTTTGATGCGCCATACATTGAAAGACATAGAACGACGAGTTGACAGCGTTGGTGTAAATCATACAGGCATACCCCAGTTTAACGATGCAATTGGTTAAGTAAAAACCCATCACTAGGCAGGGTATCATATCTCGGGGTGGATTTAACAAATCATCATCATCATCATCGTCATCCAATCCTATGTTGCCCTATGAGGAGCGAAGGGGGCTGAGGCTAGGCAAGTTGGTCCTGACAAAGATGAGAGTGACCAGCCTCATTCATCCTCGAGTGGCATTACGTGAGCAATAAACTCCAACCACCCCTTGAAGATAAACCTTCACCGGCTCAATCCAATTGGAGCGCCATAATTACCCACTAAACCACCAGGCGCCAAAATTTGGTTATATGGTTACCACGTTTCGTTTTGGAAGGCTCCAACATGCAAGCATGCGCCGGCCTTGGTCACCTAATGGTGGTTCTCCATGCTGCTCAATCCCTGGCTGCCTCCCTGTTCAGTCCCTTAACCCTTAAGTCACACTTAATGACCTCGTCCCATGTCTTTCTCGGTCTACCCCTCCCAACCCCTCCCCCAATATTAACACCTCTCACCCTCTGTACCCAATTATCATCCCCCATCCTCTCCACATGTCCAAACCACCTCAGCCTACCTCTCCTCATCAAAGCACCAATACACTCCAGTCCCATCCTACCTCTCAACTCTTCCATCGTAAACCCAGCCCCCCCCAGGCCTTGCACGCAGGGACGCACTGCACATCCACCTAATCATTGTCATTTCTGTACGTTTAAACCTGCGAATATCCTCTTCCTTTACTGCCCAAGTCTCACTACCAAACAGCATCACACTCCTAACAAATGCTGCATACAAAGGCCCCTTCGCAAGTAAGGAGAGTCCTCTCAATGTCAGGAAAGGCAACAGCTCCCTGAACTTCTTCCAACCGCTTCTCACTCTAGCAACCGAGCTAACTCCAGCCCCACCTCCAGCACATAACATGTCCCCCAAATAACGAAACTCCTCCACACACTCAAGAGACTCACCTGCAAGTTCAACCCTCTCACGCCTAACAATCTCCACCTGCTCTCCCCGACACGCCGCACACATGAAGTCAGCATCATCTCGCAGTCTACCTCTAATACCACTACATCTCTTGTGCACCCACTTATCACAAACACTACACAAGATGGAATTACTTCCCACATCCTTGTGGCAAACTGCACATGGCCATTCTCCCTCTCCTCTGATTGTACCGCCACCAACCCTAGATATCATCACTTTTGTTTTATCTGTATTTACCCTTAAGCCCTTGTCCCCCATACAATCTCTCCACTTCTTAAATCTTTCCTCCGCCTCCTTTTCATTCTCTGCAATCAACACCAAATCATCAGCATATAGCATCTCCCATGGGAGTCCATCTCTGAAGTCACGTGAGAGGGCTTCAAGCACCATGATAAACGACAAGGGACTCAAAACTGACCCCTGATGCACACCAACATTTACGGAAAACTCATCACTCAAAGCTCCATTCACTCTTACCTGGATGCGAGCACCCATGTACATGGCCATAAACACCCTAACCAGCCACTCTTCCAACCCCAGCTTTCTCATTGCCCACTTCACCACCTCTATAGGGACTTTGTCAAAGGCCTTTTCCAAATCAACAAAAACAAAATAGAATTCCATTTTCTTTCCAATATATTTTTCCTGAAGCTGTCGAACAATGAATATGGCATCAGTGGTCCCCCTGCCTGGCATAAACCCAAACTGCATCTCATTGATATTCACTCTTTCTCTAATCATAACTTCTAGAACTCTCTCCATTACTTTCATTATCTGATCTAAGAGCTTTATACCTCTGTAATTTCCCCTTTCCAGGGCATCACCCTTTCCTTTGTACACATTTACAATTACACTCTTCAGCCAATCATCTGGGACAACACACTCATATATAATCATATTTATCAGGTCAGTGACTAACCTCACCCCAGTATCTCCTGAGGCCTTCAACATCTCGGCAGTCAACCCAAACACACCTGCCGCCTTCCCCACCCGCATCCTGCCTATTGCCTGGCTCACAGTAGCAGCGTCAATCAAAGGCCAAGGGCCAAACACTGGATCAGCTGGCTCCAAACCTTCTCTATCCCAATCAAACTCCTCATTCAACAATCGGCTATAATGCTCCCTCCATGCATCTTTAATATCCTCACTGTTCACCACAACCCTTCCATCACCATTCTTCACACACTGCTCACCCACAATGTCCCGATTATCCCTCTTCACCTGATTTGCCACCCTAAAAATCATATTTTTCCTTTCTCCATGATTTTGATTATCAAGTAAAAGTCTCTGTGACTCAGACTTCGCCCTTTATACCTCTCTTCTAGCCCTGTGCTTTGCAGCCAAGTACTCCCCCCCGTTACCACCATTCTTCCATTCCCGGAAAAGCCTTCTTTTCTCCCTAACTGTAGTAAATGGTTTCCTGGTATACAGGAAACCATGTAACAAGACAAATGGTTTACTGTACACCAGGAAACCATTCACTACACTGGGTGGTAACCACATTTGGCACCTGGTAGTTTAGTGGGCAATTACGGCACTCCAATCAGATTGAGCCGGTGAAGGTTTATATTCAAGGGGTGGTAGGATTTTCAGCTCACATAATGCCACTCAGGGATGAATGAGGCTGGTCACACTCTCATCTTAAATGTCAGGACCAACTAGCCTAGCCCCGGGCTCCTACACTCCTCATGGGGCGGCATTGGATTGAATGGTGGATGGATGGTTGGACTATCATGTCTTTTAACTGGGTACTGTATGTTTTTCATTAGTTCTCCCATTATCATTTTATTTTCCTTGCTTTCTGAACCTTGCCTCACTCCACCTGAGGGCAGGAAAAAGATGTGAGGTGGCAATGATCAAAAATAAATTAATGTTTATTATGGCTACAGCAGACTCTGACCAGGAAATCTGCATAGCCATATCTCAGTATGCCCTCTTACACCTCATATAAATGAAACTGATTTTTTGATAACCTACAGTAATGTACAGCATTATCTGATAAATTCATAAGTGCTGGACAGGGATGCCTTCATGTGGTGGCACAGATACAACCAGGCAGCTTAGCTGTCTGGCTGTACAAACCTCCCACCACAACTTCCCTATCCCCACAAAGTAGGAGGATGGACTGTAGGAGAAAGGCATCTTAATCCCTTCAGTAGAGAGATATATTGGGTACATCATGGCAGGCACAGTGGGCTGAACCATGACATATCCTCAATATCACATATTCCCCTAAAGTAGGCAGAATGCGGGAAAGGGGGCACTGGGGGGGACACTGGAAGCCTGATGCTCTTAGGGCAGCCAGGACTGGTCACTGGTTCATGCTTATCTCTGCCCACTCTGGGTCTTTAGTCAATCACTGTCCAGGCTGGTAGTCATGCAGCAGTTGGTCACCTGCCCATATACACTGCCTTGTCTCAAGGTTATTACTAACAGCACACAAATGGTGTAAGACATTATACAGAATATGCACAGTTTGGATAACACCTGGAGGAATCAATTGGTGACCTGGCTGATACAGTGGCATTGTATCCCAGCACAGTGAGTGAATAACCCACCACAGGCTCACTGGAGAAAGATGCAGACATACGCACTGTGGCTGACCACCTTATGGAATCTGCCACCAACTTTACCCTAAATCTGGCTGTCATGTAAAAAAAAAAAAAAAAAAACTATCATGGCGTGTCATGTTTCATTTCGTTTCGTTTTTGAAGGCTCCAACATGCTTGCATGCATCGGCCTTGGTCACCTAATGGCGGCTCTCCACACTGCTCGATCCCTGGCAGCCTCCCTGTCCAGTCCCTTAACCCTTAAGTCACACTTAATGACCTCGTCCCATGTCTTTCTCGGTCTACCACTCCCAACCCCTCCCCCAATATTAACACCTCTCACCCTCTGCACCCAATTATCATCCCCCATCCTCTCCACAAGTCCAAACCACCTCAGCCTACCTCTCCTCATCACAACACCAATACACTCCAGTCCCATCCTACCTCTCAACTCTTCCATCGTAAACCCAGCCCCCCCCCCCAGGCCTTGCACGCAGGGATGCACTGCACATCCACCTAATCACTGTCATTTCTGTACGTTTAAACCTGCGAATATCCTCTTCCTTTACTGCCTAAGTCTCACTACCAAACAGCATCACACTCCTAACACATGCTGCATACAAAGGCCCCTTAGCACGTAAGGAGAGTCCTCTCAATGTCAGGAGAGGCAACAGCTCCCTGAACTTCTTCCAACCACTTCTCACCCTAGCCCTATGGAAAAAACCGGACATGACTGTATGTGCAATCCATTAATACCATGGCAGATTCTAATGCAGGAGGTGCTAACCCTGCAATCCACCTGGTTCATGGGTCAGATAAAGCCTAAGGTTGCAGCTACCATTACAATTAACTTAGGACACTGTACCTGAAGGACTAGGGTACATATCAGCCTAAAAAAAAATGAATACATATAGTCCATCCATCCACCATCTAATCCAGCGTTGCCCCATGAGGAGCGCAGGAGCCTGAGTCTAGGCAAGTTGGTCCTGACATTAAAATACATATAATACTGTACTATATTAATTCTCTATTACATTATAAGCCATTATTACAAAAGACAAAATCAGTTGGAGAAACATTTTAATAATCTGTTTCTCAGCACATATGGGACATGGCATATTTTCCCAAAGCCGCTGCTGAATGGGTCCAGCCACCCATAGTTCAACGCAGTGCCAACTCTGACCATACCAAGTCCAACTTTCTGAGATTTATTGTATATTTTGTAACTATCACCAAATGCCGTCATGCTAAAAGAGGAGACCATAAACAAACTACCTCCCTATCCTATGCCATCTAGCTGCAATCTCACTAACTTACACCACCCACTCTCTTGCATCTCCACTCTCTCCCTCCATCTAATCCTCAGCCTCCCCCTCCAACTTCACTCACATACACTCTCCTGGTCAGTCTCTCACTCTTCATCCAATCCACATGGCCAAACCATCTCAAAGTATTGTAATTCTCTTTATGCATTCTTGAACATCCACATCAACACCACAGCACTCTCAAACCTCAAAGTCTAATTTCCAAAGAAACTCTACTTTCCAAAAGATTAAATAGGGGTGTATTGGTACCACCTGTTATTACACAATGCATACCTGAAGTGAAAGTAAGGCATGTTTCTTAAAAAAAAATAAATAAAAAGAATTACCATAAATGCGCCAAACTGCAAATGGTTGGTTATTAGTTCCTGGTGTTGGGTTAAGAGCTGCAACTGACCAGCAGCCCATGCAAACCCCTGGCCCAAGCTGAGATGACCGTAGCTAGAGGCAATGGAGTTGCCTGGCCCATCTGAGGAAGACACACAGGTGATGCAGGATGTGGGGAGGCAGTGGTTGGCTCAGATCCACCCCACAAAAGTGCTAATTTGCCATTTCAACTCCTGGCAACATTGTGGGGCAGCAGCATCTGTGGCCTGCAATGTAAGCACATTGCCATTAGACAGTGATCACCAATATGGTACAGGGGCTGGATTCTCACACATATTTATGATCACTTCCCTGTTGTTTATTTTATTTGTTTTTCCACGAAGAACTAAAGATACTAAAGCATTCTGACCTCTTCTTTCCTTATCCTTCCTGCAAAAACAAACATACTGTCTACCTATCTATCTATTGCCAGACGCCATAATCCCGTAAGGGGTGGCCATTTGACTCTGAGTTATTTGTTTTACGGGGAGGGGCACTAACCCTCCACCAACCCACTTGTTGACACGTAGGGTGCACATATGGTTTGGTTATATGGTTACCACCCAGAGTTGTAAATGGTTTCTTGGCTTACAGGAAACCATTTGCCTTGTCACTCAATGTAAAGCCACCTGTAAAGGAAAGAAAAACAATAAGCAGTGACAGGAAAGATGGGAGAAATAGGAAGAAAGGAGGACAGACACAGAAAAAGAATGATAAAGGCTAAGGAAGAAGTAGGCAGCACTACACCAAGTGAGTGGATGATGGTTGCCACCACCTACCACTAAACATACTGTACTTTATGATAATTATCTTCTTGTAGAAATTATTACAGTAACTCTATTCATTGCTTTTTAGAATGATTATGATATGGAAAGCCTCTATTCTTCTCCTTCCTATAAATAATCTGACTCATGACAAACTCAACCATAAATACATCCACAATTCCCATCCCAGTACCATGTAGGGTCCCATTCTGTTAATCCATAAACCGCAGCTTTGGAAAAATCTACCTCATACCCGGGGGAAAAAAAAAAAAATCTTCAGTTGTGTATCCACTACAATGTCCAAAAGTTTCAAGAAATTCAGCACGCTTTATGCTGCTATTGCTACACTGAAAACTTCTCAGGACTGAGGAATTAAACTGATTAAGGACTGTGTGGTATTACAACAGGATAAATGATAGCAGCATCAGCCTACCCCATTTTACCCTTTGAGGTATAGGGTCCTGAGGCCAAGCTAGGTGAGTACTGTACATGTAAGGGTGAGTTTTAGGACCAGCCTACTTCTCGTAACAGCCCTACATGATTAAAAACCCTCACTGTCCATTTGGAATCAAACTAGGTTGGGCCACCAGGGAATTCTAACCACTAGACAACTTTTTAAACTTTCCATATGGCCCAAATTACATTATATCGTCAAAAAATCCCCAGCCATATCTATCTCTGATGCTTGCCTATATGCAGTCCCATATTCAGGCCTTCCATTAGAACAGGAGGACGGAAATATCACGAGATTTAAAACAGCAGCATCAATAATTGGATTACACGTACTTTCATAAAAATGTAAACAAACATTTTACCTTCCAAAATACCTTAAATTACGCTATATCATCTACTAAATCTTCAACCATATTAATTTCCAGCACTTACCCGTATTAACATCATATTTAAAACTTCCATTACAAAAGGACGACAGAAATATTATGAGATTTAAAACACCGCCATCAGCCTACCTGGTTAAAGGGATTCCGTGGCCTTTAATCCACTATAAACATCTTCATAACCTATTAAATTGCCGTCACAAAATGTTTACAAATATATCCCCGGCCATATTAATCTTCATTTTTCCTCACGTCTGGGACCATATTCAACCTTAAAATAAGTATGGATGACACGTATATTAGGGGATTTAACAGCATCAGCCTACCTTGGTTTAAATGGACACCTGGCCCCCTGGGAATAAACACCATCATATGTCCTCCTCATGGCTAATAATTATACACTATATCAACTACCTATACGTCTACATAATGACACAAGAAGCTAATAAATAGATGAATATGAGAATTAACATTAAAAAGTCACAATAACACCGTAATTAAAGAATAAAATCACCGCTCACCTTCGGCATCTGTAACCTCGCCCGATCTCGTAATTCTCGTGACGTCACATTACAAGCCTAACATATTTACATCTCAATGCTAAATTTTAGGCTGAGAATTTTGCTGCTATATCATTAGTTTTTCAAGGAATTATTTATGTGCATATACTGAGTTAAATATTTCTTGCCATTAAATTTCAGTACAGTTCTTATGTTCATTTTTTTTTTTTTACAACACAATAACTTTTGCTGCATGTAACGAGATAAATAAATAAATAAAATAAAAACGTGGATTATTGCATCATGTTAAATTATACTGTAGTGTATTGGTTATATGGTAAGCATATAACCAAATCATATCCTATGCTGGGTGGTAACCATAAATCCAAATGACGCCTGGTGGGTTAGTGGGTTAAGGCGGAGTCTATGGGCTCCATCTGAGAATGGTTGGGGGTTTACTGCTCCCGTAATGACATTCAGGGATGAGAAAGGCTGGTTACCATTGCCTTAAATGTCGGGACCGATGGCCTTGCCCTGGGACCCTACACTCTTGCTTATATGGAGCAAAATGGGATTGGATATTTGTTTGTTTATTGTTGTTCTCCTGCTCCTTTTTTCCCCTCTCTTCCTTCTTCTCCTCGTGTTCTTTCTTCCTCTCCTCCTCCTGCTCCTTCTCCTCCTCCTTTTCCTTGTTCCTATTCTTTCTTTTTTGTTATTGTTTGCATACATCCACAAAATGCCATCCAGCTCGGAAGACTCTACACTGAGGGATACATGAAGGCTGTATCCAACCCCTCCACTGCAACAAGCGTCTCATGATGTCCTGAACAGTGTGGAGGAAGAATATAGGTCATTGGTGTGAAGGGGTTGAGATTATGCCTTGTTTTGACTGATTGATTGGGAGAGAGAGAGAGAGAGAGAGAGAGACTAAACAGAGGTGCTACATTGGCTAAGAATCTAATACCCATCATCCTCATTTGTCCCTGTGGCATTATGTAAGCATTAAATTTCTTGCAACTACAATACAGTATTCAAGTTATGGGAGTGACAGTTCTCTCAGATAAAAACTAATTATAGCAGACCTACATTTGGGATCAATTGACAGCCTATGACTACGTTTGATGATAAAACTTCTGACCAAAATCCCTCAGCCAGAGATATGATGCTACGAAACAGGAATGTCAATCATGAGAAACTAGTAACACCATCCCAGAGAGAGGGAAACATATTAACAGATATCCATGGCTATGTCACTCTACGCAGCAACAAGAGAAACAAATGATGCTGTTCATTAGCACTGTGTAATGAAGAACAAGAAAAGGTCAGTGCTGAGTTTGATGGTAATGCTGGAATGAAAGAAAAAAACAACACAGTGAAGAGATGATATATTTTGTTTATCGTGTACTTATTCTCGTTTATCACAGTCATGGATATATCACCAAATCACAGCTCTTAGGCCCTTGTGACTCGTGATGCAGTGTTTAGTTTAATCTTGCTTTCTCCTGACGATTTTATTCATCAATTTGATTCAAGTGTAGTAATAAGAGGGATGATCAAGTCTACATCTAAATCTTCAATCAGGAAGTCACCTAACCTGTCTGCAGGTAGCAAAAATAATACGGTTAATGCATGGTGGTAATTGCAACCTCAGGCTCATCTGAATGTGAACCCAGTGGACTGCAGACTGAAGTTTTCCTCCTCCTGTAGTTCGCCATCCTATTTTCAGGGGAGAGGGAGGGAGTTGAGGGACATATATAAATGCAGTCGGCCAAGTCTAACTGTTACAAAAAAAAAAAAAAAAAAAAATACTTATTCTATTTCATGTATTTTTTTTTTTTTTAATCTGTGCTTTCTTCCTCCATTACTATTTTTTTTTTTTTTCAGATGAACAGAGCCTGGTATATGGACTTTTTTCTTTGTTTTTACTTCCACTGTTCACCATCTGGAAAGAAAATGAAGGTAGTGGAGCTGACCAGTTATAACAGTGTCACCACATGAAGGCCTTCCTCTCCAGCACCACACCATCAGTCTGACAGAGTTAAACACACAAGGCACCACATCTGACCCCAACAGAGTCTAGGGCCTCAGTTTCACCACTTATCGAGGCTCCCTGGCACCTCCTCCTCAACAATGTATTTCTGCACATGGCAAACTCCTATTCTCTTGTGGTATTTATACAGTCAAGTCAGTACTGTATTTGAGTTGTACATAAGACAGTCAGAATGGAGAATGAGACTGACTATACTCTTTACACTTTAACTTGGCCAAGATTTTTGTCTTTTTGCAGTTTACTTCATGTAGCTCAGTGGCAGAAAAAGCCTGTT